>WNYA01000954.1:56200-100834 GCA_019512145.1 Engystomops pustulosus | reverse complement strand
CGTACAGAAAAGAAAATAGAACGGGGGTCTTTATTTCGATGATATACATAAGGCCGTCGCATTAATTGGGTTTAGGCTAATTCCTCAGATATATGTCTAGCCTCCTGTCTCTTGGCATGATGTCTCCACACTTAGATACTCTGTTCCAATGCAGGTCGTCGTATCTTCTGTAGCTGAACGTATTATAGAAGAAGGAATTAAACCTTTACTCCCAAAAAACTTGTACTATCTTTGGAGCACATCTCTCTAATACCATCTATCTGCTTATCCATCACAAGAACTTGATTCCGCTACAGTTAAAACTGATGTAAGGGAAAAGCTCTGTATTTCTCAACAGACAAAATACAAAATATAGGGCAAAGGGCACATGTATACAATCATAAGGCATATAATCATTAGAAGCATATAATCATTATCTTGACCCTCACACATGAACCCTCTCGGTCCCCCTCAACATGGCTCCCAGCGGGTCCAGGCACCTTTAGGTGCGGTAACTGCAACGTTTGCTCACTGGTTCTATTGGGCAACAGTTTCCAGAGCGCTAGCACTGGCGCAGTATACTCCATAAGGGAATATACCAACTGTAGGACAGTAGGAGCAGTGTATCTACTATCCTGCCCCTGTCCCTTAAACTATGTGGGCAAAACGTTTCGTCAGGTCAAGATCAGAATCCAGGAACACGTCGGCGACATCAGGAACAGGAGGGATACCTCAGTGGCAAGACATTTTGCCAGATTCCATAATGGTGACCCTAATCACCTACGGTATCAGGTGATAGAGAGAATCAGACCCCCCAAACGAGGAGGCAACTGGGATAGATTGATACAACAAAAGGAGACCAGATGGATGTACACCTTGAATTCGGTGGAACCCAATGGTCTCAATGATAAGTTGTCATTTATCAGCTTTTTGTAATCTCCACAGTCTGCCACAATACACCCCAAGCACTGGGGGCTAGTACAATTACCACTAGGTATCTGCTCCTCATTCTAAACTTACCATTCATTTTGTTCCACCTTATTATGGCACTTTATTGAATGTCGCCCTTTTTCTACTCCAATTGATTTTTCTTTTTCCTGTATTGGACTTCCTAGTCCTATGTAATATCTAATTCTCTTGTCTCTCTCATTTACCTATGTGCTTTCACACTTGACCTTCCGTCCATGATGGCGCTAAGCTTCTTACAGATCTGACCTAGGATGCCAGGTGACGAGCATCCCCTTGTATCTCCCCTTTCTTTATCTATGCCTACATATCCCCCGTATTCATGTCTTATTCTAGGGGGGAGTGGCTCCATATTGTTGTATCGCTACTTACCTCCAGTCCACCTATTGCCACACACAGGGGCGCGGCCTGGGCGGTCCTTAGGCTCTCTCGGATTTCGCGACCATGTGACTTGCAGCCAGGGGGCGGGGTTCGCCCTCATACTCACGTGATCCGTGTCGTGATCACGTGACGGTGGGCGGTCCCCTGCCCCCGGCTCTGTCAGTGGCCGGATCATCAGTGCGACTGGGGGCGTTTCCTCTCTGTGAGGGCCTGACTCGGTCCGGTCCTCACGATTGGTCTTGAGCCACTCCTGCGTCATGAAGAGGTGGAACTTAGGCTTTAAATACCTAGCGTTCCCTCGCGCGCGTTACCGCTGCTATCAATGCGGGGACACGCTATGTGAATGTGTACTCAAACGCAACCAGTGTACAATCATTACTATTACATCTGATCCCTGATGAATGTGAAATAGTCAGGAAACGCATTGGGTTCTTTTATCTTAGGAGTGCGAGCTCAGGATAGTGATATCTTGACAGCTTGAGGGATTGACTAGCTAGGAGTAATCAATTCAGACCCATTAGCAGTTCTCTATCCGTCATCAATATGAGCAGTTAGCCTCCGATACATCATAGAATGACTCCAGGTCAGGCCGTATGCATGGCGGCAATACTGGTGTCGATTTTCTAGTTTTTCTGCATATTATCAATCCATCTGTGAGAGGGGTGGTTTTGTTACATAGGTCTGACATCAGCGATCAGCAGGACTGTTGTAAATAATAAGTAGCCTATACCCCCGTTTTTTGTTTTGTGGTCCTGTCCCTAGTCTAGATCAGCCTACAATTTTGCCTGAGCTGGGGCCAGACCTGTTTGAAAATAATCGTTTTAGACATACACTTTTGTGGCGGAGGTCTTTTTTACCTCAACACATTCGGAAAAACTCGTTTTAATCCTTATCTAATAAAAGTTAAATTTTATTTTTACACTCTCTTTTCCCCAATTCCAGTGAATCAACTTAAACTAGAGAGGTGAACAACCTTTATCTTTATTCAGTGAATATATATTTGGTATCTCCATGATCGTATTGACCCCTAGAAGAAGGTAAAATGTTATTTTATAGCACAATAATGTTGTTGAATTTTTGCCAATTCTCCCACCAAAAGGGTTAATAATGATTATTCAATCAGCAAAAATTAAAACTGAGGCCTAGTTTCCATCCCAGCACATCCTGGAGAGGTGTGAGACCCCCGCACTGACATTACCCTCACAATAGTAACGTCTCCAGTCATTCAGGTGCTGATGCTGCTCCCCGGCTCTCAGTGCAGGTGAATGGGGGAAATACACATAAAGACAATGGGGATCATTTAGTAAGGGTCCTACGGCCACACTTTGGTCGGATAGTCTGACGATTTCCGATCCCCGTCGCATTTAGCAGAGGATTTTGGTGCACGTGATCGGATTTTGGCGCGGATCAGCAGCGGCTTTCATGCAACAAAATGGGGGGGTAAATGCGACGGGGATCGGTGCTTGTGTCGCAAGCCAAGCACTTACATGCACCGGGAAGAAGAAGGTGAACTCCGGGGACCTGGGCGGGGAAGTGACACATGCAGGATATCGGGTGCAGGATCTTACTGAATCGCGGCACAGCACATTATCCACGGACAATGCACTTACATGCACCAGGAAGAAGAAGGTGAACTCCGGGGACCTGAGCGGGGAAGCAACGCATGCAGGATATCGGGGGCACGATCTACGTGACTCGCGAGTTCATCCTCACACGACATTCCAGATCGGGGATCGCGCAGGGACCAGGTAAGTAAATGTCCCCCATAGTTTCTGCATTGCTTTGTTCCAAACATTATCATATGTTCCAATTTGTCTGCATCTATTTACACAAGCGGGTGCATTACATATATCTATGGCTGTTGTGAGTAAGTTGGGGAAATAAATAGTAACCAACTTTACAAATGACAAAAACCAAATTAATATTTTGTGTAATTTCAGTACACATCAATTGAACACGGCAAATATTCAAAAATATATGAAAACAAAACCTTAAAAAGTTGATTTGTCCGTTTTTGTAAACATCTCTCACTGTAATTTTACAAAGTTAGACTGGAAAAAGTTAGATTTACCAAATAAGTTTGTGCAATTAACAAAAAAAGTTCACATCATACAAATTTTGAGGTCATCTTTCTAACATTTTGCACTTACCCTAACAATGCAGACCGTACACGGGCATTCTGGAGACTATATATGATAGGATTTATCATGGGGATCATAGTTGTCCATATTTGGGGTCATTTACTAAGGGCCCGATTCGCGTTTTCCCGACGTGTTACCCGAATATTTCCGGTTTGCGCCGATTTTCCCTGTATTGCCCCGGGATTTTGGCGCACGTGATCGGATTGTGGCGCATCGGCGCCGGCATGCACGCGACGGAAATCGGGGGGCGTGGCCGAACGTAAACCCGACGGATTCGGAAAAACCACCGCATTTAAAACAAAAAAAGTGTCGCTTGGGGCGCGTTTACCTTCACTTGGTCCGGCTCGGTGAATTCCAGTGCGTTCAGATGCTTTTCAGCGCAGCAGCGCCACCTGGTGGACGGCGGAGGAACTACCTTAGTGAATCCCGGCCGGACCCGAATCCACCGCAGAGAAGGCGCCGCTGGATCGCAAATGAACCGGGTAAGTAAATGGGATAAAAAACGGAGGGCTGGCATTGAATGCGTTAATGTTGGGATCCACAGGTATGCACCAACGTAGCCAATGAGAGAGGGAGATAAAAAGCGCAGAGGATTCAAGTGTATTCCGCTTAAGAAGGATTGTGTTACAGTAGAGTGTCTCTCTCCTGGTCCAGTGAAGAAAGAAGCGTATCGTAATAGATAGAGGAGCTGCTGCCGACGGGACGTCAGGTCCGTACAACCAGTGTTGGCGGACTTGGCAGTGTAGCGAAGATCCATGAGGTGTCGTCCCGTTCTGGAAGGCGCTGCCACACTCAAAAATTAGACCGGAATAGTATATCCATAAAAGTGATTTTAATAAATGGTAAAACACTACGCGTTTCGGCTGCGGGCTGGAGCCTTCGTCAGGTGAAAAATTTTCACCTGATGAAGGCAGCAGAGGCAGGCTATTAGAGATCAGCAGAAATATTGCTATATAATGCAATACTGTAGTATTGCAGGTCATCCCAGTGAGACAATGTACAGTGATGGCAGGTACACACATTACTCTGGTAACAGAGCCGAGCAGGACAGTCTGTTAGTTCATCACTGGAAGCAGAGCATAAGAGCTTCCCCTTTATGGGAGAAGTAGTATCCTGTGGCAGCAGGGCCGGTTCTAGACAAAGTTGGGCCCTGGGCAAAACTAAAAGTGGGGGGCTGTGTGTGAGGCACATTACTTACTGGGGGGCTGTGTGTGAGGCACATTACTTAGGGGGGGGGCTGTGTGTGAGGCACATTACTTACTGGGGGGGCTGTGTGGGCACATTACTTACTGGGGGGGGCTGTGTGGGCACATTACTTACTGGGGGGGGCTGTGTGGGCACATTACTTACTGGGGGGGCTGTGTGGGCACATTACTTACTGGGGGGCTGTGTGTGGGCACATTACTTACTGGGGGTAGCTGTGGGGGTAATTACTGGGAGACTGTGGGACACATTGCATTGGGGTTGTATGGGGGAAATTTTGGGGGGTTGTATGGGAGACATTACTGGGGGTAATTGTGTGGGGCATGTATACAGCTGAGACTGGATACAGGTGGTGGGGGAGCTGAGACTGTATACGGGGTGTGGGGGGGTGTAGGCTGTGTATACAGGGGGGTAGAAGAAAGGCTGTGTATACAGGGGGATAGGGGAGAGGCTGTATATAAATGGTAGAGAGGAGAGACTATGTATACTCGGCTATTCATTATTGGGGGAGGCTAAATTAGGGCACCTAATTGAATTGCTCTATATGCTCTAATTTGGGTGACTAAATGATGTTTTATGTTGAGAATAGTTTGCTCAGTCATGTTGTGAGGATAATATATATTGGAGTCACAATCCATTATACTGTAAGTGACTGTGGTATTTTTAGGAGTGCCATGGTGAGTTGTGCTGCATGGAGTTGAAGACATTTCTTTGTGAATTCGGAGGAAAAGCAAGGCCGGAAGAAAGCGTAAAGAAGTACCTTCCCGATGGAGTAGATGGGCACATGTAAGGTACTAGAGGTCACTAATATCTGTGACTAATGACTACTAGTGTGTAAGGTAGCATCATCAGGGGCACGCACGTGCACGCGTACACGGGGGGTGGGGGGGGGGCAGCATTTTAAAATTTCGCCTCAGGCAGCAAAAAGGCTAGAATCGGCCCTGAATGAAGGCACAACACAAGGCATCGTGAGTGCATAGTATACCAGAAAAGTATGTGATACATCTAGTATGGCCAGTGGATAGATACAGTTACACACCCATCATTACTAACATTAACAGAGCAGGACAGTCTGTTAGATCATCACTGGGAGCAGAACAGGAGAGGACTGAGAAAACTGAGGGCTCATGGGAGTTGTATTATGCTGTAGCAGCCATCTTGGAGAGAACTCTGCCCACTTTAGAAAGCATACAATTTTGGGATTGTAAAATCAAACAATTTAAGTTCCATTTTATGATTAATGACGTTGCCCTAGGTGCATTTTGCCTGTGGGGTTTGCAGGGTGCACCAGATCCATGAATTGTGGTGCATGTTTTTTATTAATCTGACGCCCCCTGTACTGCTCCGAGAGACTGCACCAAACATAGGGCGTGCAACACAATTCTGTCAGGTAACACATGATAAATGTGGGACAAGGTCCGACTGTGCATCAGAATGTCTCTTTTAGCGCACCGGGTACAGTGCAGCCGTAACACACATGTGTAGCGAACTACATGTGCATGCAGTTTACACTGAAAAGAATGTGCAATGTCAGACAAAAAAAAAATCGTGCAGCAACCACTATGTCGAGTTGTATTCATTTATTTATTTTTGTATTAGACTTTCATACTCCTGGAAAACTAGACTTAATAGACATAATATAAACAGATTCATAGGAATCTGTTTGCAAAATCTACTTGTTCCCCATAGATTTAAGGTTTGAGAATTTTCATTTTATTATCACTAACGTAACAGAAATCAAAATAATAAGCAATAAGGTATAAACAAGAGAACAAAAAGTGAGGCTTTATAGCATAAGCATAAATGCACGGTTAAGAGTAAGTGCATTGGTTTTGTTTATGTGTAAATGGAGGAGATAACCCAGAATCTGAAGGAACTGGTGGTAAGGGTGAAGAAGACCTAATTGGGATGTTTTGAGAGGTGGCGTTATCCCACAGTATGGTATTATCCTCCAACCAACTCGCTATCATCATTTGGGCACTTTCTAACCCCCCTCTCCGAGGTGATGTTTTAGGGGAATTCTGGTAAATTCCCTGGGAATTGGGGCAAGAGTTTCCAAAAAAAAACAAACATACTTATCCTGCTATGGCTCATTGCGCCTGTGCTTCCATTCTTCAGTAAATCCAGCCCAGGCAAAAGTGTTGGCGACCTACTTCAATAAATCAGTGTCCTCCTCAGTTGAGGGGACACAGTTTTCTCTTGCAGGTCCTATGACTAGCTGCATTTTTGACCAAGCCAGAGGTTCCTGAAAGCTGGAAGCATTGAAGTGACCTGAGCCAGTTAAAAATACACACCAGAGGTTTACGATAAAAAACAGGGAACAAATGTAAAGGTTTTCCATAATTTGACCATTTTGGAGATCAGAGATGGGATAGGTTGTAAACTTTGAGCTGCATTTTTGTTGACCATTTTCATAGCCATTGCATAGCAGTAACGTTTATACATCTTTACGCTGGAGTATTTGAAGGACCAAACATTGCTGCATATTTCAATTGTCCCAGTATGAAGTTCAACAAATATTTGCCTCCACACTTTAATTTAATGCTGTTGTAACTACTAAGACTAGTCTGGAGGGAACTGACATAACATGTGGTGGTTTCTTGTTTTTATCTGGTTAAAAATAGCTTATGTTTGGCCATCAATTGCTGTTTTTTACAATCTATTTACATTTATAGGCTCCAGAGTCCTTTCCCCTTGCTTGCTACGTGTCATGGTTCTTGTGTATACATAGATTGGATCCTTCTGGAATTTCAGGATTTGTGTGTCCAAGAAAAAGAAGCACATGTCTGACAAAGACCTCACACATATTAAGTACTTGACGAAAGAAGCCCTTCGGATGGTGAACAACCAATTTTTTTCATCATTCCTACCATATAACCCAATATCTGTATTTTATCTATCTACGTAGCATCACAGGCCGATGAGTTTTACAAATCAATTATGGTTTGCTAACAGCTGCTCATTATTCTTAAGAGTGCTATGGCTATGCTTACAGTTAATTTGTCCCTTAGAGCAGTGCTCCCCGACCTTTTTGTATCTGGGGGCCGGCTGCACCTAAAACTTTTTTCCAGGGATCCGGACGGGTAACCCTATTACCGTGGTCATTGGAAAAAATGCTCCATATCTAACCCCAACCCATATAATGTCCCGTTTCCTGCAGCCCCCCTTTGTCGCCCTCTTCTAATGTTTTGATAAGAAGATGGCTACATAAAAGGGGACATTATAATACCCCTTTTTCTATAGCAACCCCTTCACGCCTATAAAGTCCCTGTCTTTGGCTATTCACTGAAATGTCCACAGCAGTGTTCTCCCCAACCAATGAAATGTCCCCAGCAGTGCTCCCCCAAATGCAATGTCCCCAGCAGTGCTCCCCCAATGCAGTATCCCCACAAGTGCTCCCCAAACTGCAATGTCCCCTCATGGCCCCCCCAGCCAATGAGATGTCCCCAGCTGAGCCCCCCCAACGCAATGTCCCCTGCAGTGCTCCCACATTAATGAAATGCCCCAACAGTGCTCCCCACCCCACAAAATGTCCCCAGCAGAGCCCCCTGCGTAAAATGTCCCCAGCAGTGCTCCCCCATTAAGGAAATGCCCACAGCAATGCTCTGCCCCATTAATTAAATGCTCCCAGCAGTGCACTCCCCATGAAATGATTAAGGAGGAGAGCGCATAAAATGTGCCCAGCAGTGCTCCGCTCCCCCTAATAAAATGTCCCCAACAATGCTCCCCCTAAAGGAAATGCCCTGATCAGTGCCCCCACTAATGAAATGTCCCGAGCAGTGGTCCCTCCCAATAAAATGCCCCCAACAGTGCCCCCCCCACTAATGAAATGCCCCCAGTAGTTCGTCCCCCCTAATGAAATGTTCCCAGCAGTGCTACCCCAAATTAAATGCCTTGAGCAGTGCCTCCATGAAAAAGAAATTCTATGAGCATCCCCCCCAATTAAATGCCCCAAGCTGTTCTCCCCCTGTTAATGAATTGCCACCAGCATTCTCCCCCATAAAATGACCCCCACATTGCTCCCCACCCCTAAGAAAATGCCCCCAGCAGTGCTCCCCCAATGAAATGTCCCAAACAGCCAGCCCCCTAAACAGATGTCCACTGCGGAAGCCCCATAAAATGCTCCCAACAGTGCTCCCTCCCCCATATAATAACAGCAGTGCTTCCACTAAAAATGGAGGCCACATAGAAATAATAAAGACAACACTCCTCTTCACCCTGCGGCTCCGACTTAATCTCTTCTCATGTTTTGGGTAGAGGAACGCCTCTGCCATCTGCCAGCACGCACCCGCTGCGATGTAATCACCTCATGCTACTACCCACTTTCTCTCCCCCCTGCACTCCCACATTACATCCATGTCAACCTGCACCCCACATTACATCCATGTCACCCTGCACATCCATGTCACCCTGCACCCTACATTACATCCATGTCACCCTGCACCCCCACATTACATTCATGTCACCCTGCACCCCCACATTACATTCATGTCACCCTGCACCCCCACATGTCACGCTGCACCCCATATTCTCTCCCCCTTGCACTCCCACATTACATCCATGTAACACAGCACCCCCACATAAAATCCATGTCAATCTGCACCCCGCATTCTCTCCCACTGCACCCCCACATAACATCTATGTCACGCTGCACCCCATAATCTCTTCCTCCTGCACTCTCACATTACATCCATGTCACCCTGCACCCCACATTACATCCATGTCACCAGCACCCCACATTACATCCATGTCACCCTGCACTCCCACATATTATCCATGTCACCCTGCATCACCACAGTAAATCCATGTCACCCTGCACCCCCACATAACACCATGTCATGCTGCACCCCATATTTTCTCCCCCTTGCACTCCCACATTACATCCATGTCACACTGCACCCAACATTACATCCATGTCACCCAGCACCCCACATTACATCCATGTCACCCTGCACCCCCACATATTATCCATGTCACGCTGCACCCCATATTCTCTCCCCCTTGTACTCCCACATTACATCCATGTCACACTGCATCCCCACATTACATCCATGTCAATCTGCACCCCGCATTCTCTCCCCCTTCACATAACATTTATGTCACGCTGCACCCCAAATTCTCCTCCACCTGCACTCCCACATTACATCCATGTCACACTGCACCCCACATTACATCCATGTCACCCAGCACCCCACATTACATTTATGTCACACTGAACACCTACATAACATCCATCTTGACCTGCACCCCACATTACATAAATTTCACCATGCACTCCCATATTACATCCAGGTTACACTGCACCCCATGGCCGGCGCCAGCACCCGGCTTACCCGGGCAAGTGCCGGGGCCCCAGAGGGGCCCACGGCACAAACTGGCAACATAAGTAAGCTCAATTACATCGGCATACTTCGCCGATGTAATTGAGATAAGCGCCGTACTCACAGTGCCTGCGCAGCTGACAGGGGGCGGCACCGCAAGTGGACCCTCACACAATATAAGTGCATCGGCGCTGCCGATGTATTTCTGCTGCGGAGCGTCTAATACTGTGCAGGACGCTGCCTGCGTGATGACGTCACGCCGCCAGCATCCCTGCTGCTGCACGACAGACACTGCTGTCACTCGGAAGATGTAGAAGATGTGTGCAACACTTCAGGTAAGTTATCGTTTATTATTTTTAGCTGGTCACTAATAATGTGTTTTTTATTAATTCATGAAGCCTGTCTGGGGGGTATATTAATTAATGGAGGGTGGTGCGTGTGTGCGTGGGGGGAGGTATATAAATTAATGGAGCCTGGTGGGGGGGGGGTGTATGTAAATGAATGGAGCCGGGGGGGGGGGGGGTGTATATTAATTAACCCCTAGGGGACTCAGCCTATTTTGGCCTAAAGGACGCGGCCCCATTTTTCAAATCTGGCCTGTGTCACTATAAGTGGTTATAGCGTGGGAACGCTATGAGATATCCAGGGGATTTTGAGATTGTTTTCTCGTGACACATTGTACTTCAAATTAGTTTAAAAATTTGGATGAAATCTTTTGCGTTTAGTTATGAAAAAAACAAAATTTGGCAAAAATTTTGAAAAATTCTTTATTTTCAACGTTCTAAATTCTCTACTTTTGATGCAGATAGTCAAAGCACCCAAATAAATTCATAACTTACATTTCCCAAATGTCTGCCTTATGTTGGCATGGTTTTTTAAGATTCCACATATTTTACTAGAATGTTATGAGGCTCAGAATTTGGGTGCCATTTTTCACATTTTTTGTAAAATCGCCAAAACCCGTACTTAGATGGACCTGCTCAACTTCTAATTGACACTGAGAGGCCTAAATAATAGCTAGACTCATAAATTACCCCATTGTGGAAACTATACCCCTCAACGTATGAAAAACTACTTTTAAGAAGTTTGTTAACCCTTTACGTGTTTTATAGGGGTTAAAACAAAACGGAGGTGGAGTCTGCAAATTGTAATATTTTTTCACAATACACTCATTTTGGGTGGAAAATTAAACATTTAAAATGGATTAAATGAAAAAAGGCTCCACAAAGTTTGATACCCAATTTCTCCCGAGTACACGGATACCCCATATGTGGTGGTAACCTGCTGTATGGGCGCACGGCCGGGCATAGAAGGGAAGGAGGATCAGATTTGCTATGTCACATTGTACAGGCTATAATTTTTTTCTTTTTTTTAATGTGGACCTATAGGGGCTTATTTCTTTTGCCACATGAGATGCACTTTTCTAATACATAATTTTGGAGCCTCTATAGCTAATTGGTGAGATTTAATTAACTCTTTGTTGGTGGAGGAAATGAAAATCATCAATTTTTAGGAAAATTTTTATGTGTTTTTTTTTTTGGCCGTTAACCATACCATAAAAATAGTATATTATTTTTATTCTATGGGTCGCCACGATTATGAAAATACTTCATTTATATATATTTTTAATTTTTTACCATTTTTACTGAATTACTAGCATGGTGTACCTAATAAAGTGGTCGGTGAGTGTATATATATCCCCATAATAGCACCAACCCAAAGAGTAAAGGGAAGCTTTCATTTGTTGCACACATTGAAAGCCTTAAAAATAGAGCCCACAAGAAAATGAGGCAAAAACTTTTTTTCATCAAGTTCACTGCTTTTTCAATTCACTACTTCCCATAAATGACATGGAAAATTAAATACTATAAATAGGAAGTAAAATTTGTTACACAGAAAAACAAGCCCTTTATAAAGCTACATACATGGAACAATAAAGTTATGGATTTTAAAGAAAGGGGGCCAAAATGGGAATGCAAGAGTGAAAAGGGGCATCAGAGAAAAGGGGTTAAGATCCTTGTTAGAAAAAAAAAAGAAGCAAGGTGTACAACCAATATTGTAACATTAAACATTTGAATATGTGCTTTCAGAAGTTTAGAGAAAATCACATTAATTTCACTGGTAAGGTTTAGGTTTCACCCTCAAGCAAAATCTCCTTAACTTTTTTGTGAGTAGTATATATAGTAAAAGCCATGTGCCACCTCTATGGGTGCCCAGAATGGAGCAATTATATGGCCATGGAATGTGGACTGCCTTGGTACAAAACTGCTGATTTGATCAGCATAGTTTAGATTAAGCTAGAGAACATACATAGTTGCTTGCTTTCAACACAACATGTCACTCCATCTTGAACAAAACTGCAAATCACAAAATCATGAACAAATCACTCTTATTTGAAACTCTTACCACTAGAGGGCTCCTGGCCAGAACTGCATTCAGGAAATTATGGACCCCTTACAAGCACATTTTGTGTCCCTCCCCCATACCAGTGCCCATTAAAGTCTACCATCATGCACCATATTGCATACATATTGTCACGCACCCGAGAAGGGAAGTCAGTGACTACAGTACTCTTAACACACATGTATCTTTCCAATAACCACCCACAATGAATGATTTTATATACTACAGTGTTTCCCCGATAGTAAGACGTAGTGGGTGTTTTAGGTGGGTGGGCTAATGTAAGACGTACCCCGAAAGTAGGACATAATTAGAGCGGACGGAGCCGGGAGCTGCAGCCTCTTCCTATCACTGCTGCAGCTCCTGGCCGATAGAAGACTGTGACCGGAGCTCAGCTACTCCGTGCAGGTTCCGATCACATGGCAGAGGAGACAGGGGAGGCAGCGCTGCACAGTGTGGAGTCCGCAGCATGGAGCCAAGGGAGAAGCTTCCTGCTCTGTGCTGCCGTCTGTGTTACTAGAGCAGCTCCTCAGTCGGACTCGGAGGGGGAGGAAAGCACATGTTAGCCTGGACCAGCTACTACAGTACTAAGCCCTGCAGTTAGTGCCCATCAAAAACACTGAAAGGGATGTATGTTTATGTGTTTTTGTGCAGTGTGTATGTAGGTGTGATGCCTGATCTATATGTGAACATTGTGTGCATGTTTATTCACATGTATAATGTATGAATGTAGTGTGTCAGTGTGTTTGCTTGCACAGTACTATGGTTTGTGTTAAAACACCCATCCCCCCCCTGCCCTTTATAATGCCCCCCCCCTTACACTGTATAACCTCCCACACTGTATAATGCCCCCCCTTACACTGTATAACCTCCCACACTGTATAATGCCCCTACTCACACTGTATAACCTCCCACACTGTATAATGCCCCTACTCACACTGTATAACCTCCCACACTGTATAATGCCCCTACTCGCACTGTATAACCATCCCCCACACTGTATAATTCTTGGCACTTGCTTTTATAAAACTGTTTTGTGGTGAATACCATACTGTTCAGGTTGTTAATAAATGTTAATTTTATGGTTAAAACAAAAATCAACATTTTTTTCCAATATAAGACATACCCCCGAAAGTAAGACATAGTGGGACTTTTGGGGGTAAAAAGAATGTAAGACACTGTCTTACTTTCGGGGAAACACGGTACACTCTGAAAGGCATCGCAGTTATCATCCAAAAAAGGAAACATATATTTGACACCAAAATTTTCTTAATAGTCACACACAAGCAGAGCACTACTACATCTATTTACTCCCACAGCTCTGCTTAAATTAATTTACACACAGCTGATTTCTAACAAAATCAGGTCTGCTATATACTGTACATTGACACTCATGAACACACTCAGCACTACTACTACACACACACACTTCATACCCAGTCCCAGCAGCTACTTCTTCACTGGTACCAACCCCCTGGAGCCTTGCAGTGATGCAGGAAGTGTGTTTTTTCTTGTTCTAACAGTAATTATTAATGTTGGGACGAACAGGGAGCGGAAGAAAGCAGTGCAAAAGTTCTGATCTCTCAGAGATCGGTTGAAATGCTTTGTCGGGACTTCTCCCGATCTTCAGGACCGTGGATCCATTCTGACTTTCAGACTATAAAACACTTTTTAGCAAGACTTTTTCAGTAATTTTTCTATATTGCCCCTATATATCACTAAATGTGTATTTTGACCAAAATGCATGCATTTTGTAAATAGCAACATTTGTTTTAACAATAATAATGGCTAGTAATTCAAATATAAAAACACAGCCTTACGCTGGTGGCACAGTGTATTAATTTATTAGACTGGGGGTACTGAATTATTTGAGACTGAATTCAGTGTGGTTCTCCCAGTGCATTATTATGTTGGTATTTTATGTAATGGGGTTAAATGTTGTTTTTTTTAGATTTGGCTGGTAAATTTAACTCCTTGATGGCCATCATATCAACTTTTTACGACAGTAATGAAAGGTACTTTCTCTGATGTGATGCCTTTAAACAGCACTGCATCGGAAGAAGATTGCAGGACTGCGTTCTCAAAGGACCCAGCTGTAAGTAGCTGAGCATCAGTTACATAACGCACTGCAATACTTGTATTGTACTGGAGGGTGTAAAGTCTTGAACAAGCGATCAGGCAAATACTTGTTCAAGTCCAAGTCTGAAAAACAAATATTTGTTTTAATAGAAGCTAAAGAATGAAGAAAGTCCCTTATTCACCACATCTGCATATAAAAATGGCATGAAAACACAAAAAACCCTGCATATTATCTTTGGAATCACTACATCACAATCTATACAATAAATCTAAAGCAATATTGAACTTGCACAGTGATCAAACAATGTTATGTTCCCCAATATGATACCACTGAAAAAAACAATCCTTTTTGCAAGAAGACAGCCCTCAACCACCTCTGTCAACAGAAAAATACAGACGTTGTGTCTCTGAAAAGGTGTTTTTGCTCAGTAAAATTGCCCAAAGATACTATATAAGTGGGGTATCTCCGTAAAGGAAGTAAACCAGAGAACAACAAAAATAACACTTTAAAAAAAAAAAAAAAAAAACATTCTAAAAATTCAAAACAAAAATTGATGATTCTCTTTGTTTCCACCATGAAATTCATAATGTAATCTCATGAATAGGCTATAGAATCCCCAAAATTAATTATCTATACAGTGTATCTCATCCCACGAAGAATAAGCCCTCATATGTTCACATTGCCAAAGAAAATGTAAATTTTATACCCCGTACAATGTGACAATATAAATCAGAATGGCGGTGTGTTAATTCAATACTAGGCCGTCTGCCCACACAGCAGCATACCACCACATATGGGATATTGGCACACTCAGACCACATCGAGCAGCCATTATGAAATATCAATAAAAGGACCGTCCTTATTCTATCGGGGTGTGCCATTGCTGTATATTCAATAATTCACATTCATAAATAGACATCTAAGCTATAAAAGAAACAACCTTAAACGGAGTAACAAATTATAACAGATACCCATGGGTCTCTTAGACAATTGAAAAGGGAGATTACATTTGTGGTGTTAGAGGAGGTTGTCTCCTATGGCATCCCAAAGGGAACAGACCTTGGTGAACTGATCCAACTGTTAAATCTAAAGGAGAAGGTGGGGCTGACCTTCTCCAAAAAAGGGAAATTAAAGTTTTTCCCAATCCAGCTGTGGCGGGAGTCCTAAGAGAAACGCAAGTTGTTCTTTCTCTATGTTAGTTTCCAAAACCATCTGCAGTATGGCATGTACAAAGGAAACAAAAAGGATTATTCTCAGCTCACCCTGTAGCCACGAATTGTAGGAGCCGGTGCACGGATATACTGAGCCGAGTCAGGAATGGATGCAGCAAAGGGAAACGTTGGAATCCAGCAACCAGGCAGGCATGAGTTCAGGCATTAGTAGATTAAAACTTCACGCTTATTTCATCATATAAAAAGTTAAAAAAGGTACCAAGGTAGAAAAAACTGACACGTTTCGAGCTATAACATGCTCTTAATCATAGTCTAAATTTCAGTGTAAGAATGGAAGACATATAAAGAAACGGAAGTGGGAGGTGTACACGTCATTAATTACAAAGTAATTGGTTAAAGAGGAAAAGGACACAAGCACAATAAAGGCTGCAAGAATGTCAGAAATAGTGTTAATACAGGTACATCAAATCATTTTTAAGATTTAAACCATGAGGACTTCTGGTTTTCATAGTGAGTATCCAATAAGCCTCTCTGTTATGGAGGGCTTTAACCCAATCCCCGCCTCTTTTGGGACGGGCAACTCTCTCCACAGGTGTGACTGTCAAACATGAAGTGTCACCATTATGAATGTCCTTACAGTGCCTGGAGATAGAAGAAATGTTACGTGTGTAAAACATGTTCTGAATAACACGCAATGTGCTTCTGCACGATGCACCATATGCAAATATATACAAAAAACTAATACAGTCTCTTCTGTATCCACTCACACCGATCACAAAATAAAGTTGTTCATTAACTGTAACACCACTTATGTGGTATACTCCATTGTATGTTCCATCTGTTCATTACAATACATTGGTAGTACCAAACGTGCTCTCAAACATAGGATTGCGGAACACATATCAGGAGCACGCATAACACGCATCTCCCTTCAGAACATGTTTTACACACGTAACATTTCTTCTATCTCCAGGCACTGTAAGGACATTCATAATGGTGACACTTCATGTTTGACAGTCACACCTGTGGAGAGAGTTGCCCCCCCCAAAAGAGGCGGGGATTGGGTTAAAGCCCTCCATAACAGAGAGGCTTATTGGATACTCACTATGAAAACCAGAAGTCCTCATGGTTTAAATCTTAAAAATGATTTGATGTACCTGTATTAACACTATTTCTGACATTCTTGCAGCCTTTATTGTGTTTGTGTCCTTTTCCTCTTTAACCAATTACTATTGGATGTAATTATTGACGTGTACACCTCCCACTTCCGTTTCTTTATATGTCTTCCATTGTTACACTGAAATTTAGACTATGATTAAGAGCATGTTATAGCTTGAAAAGCGTCAGTTTTTTCTACCTTGGTACCTTTTTTAACTTTTTATATGATGAAATAAACATGAAGTTTTAATCTACTAATGCCTGAACTCATGCCTGCCTGGTTGCTGGATTCCAACGTTTCCCTTTGCAGTATGGCATGTACCTCGTTCCAGAAGGGCTGTCTCAACAATCCCCAATGATAAACAGAAGCCCCGGAATCACCACTTCTCCAACGAACAAGCAGATTCAGTTTATGTAGCTGTACTATTGCATTAGGATCTTGCATTCAGGGCCGGTTCTAGACAAAGTTGGGCCCTGGGCAAAACTAAAAGTGGGGCCCCAAAATAAAACTATTTTATGACCAGTCACAGTCAGTAAGCGGCTCCCTTTAGTATGGTAAAACAAACTGTAATTTTGAAGAATTTTACAGGAGATAGATCATAGGGAGATTGATGGGCAGCACGGTGGCTCAGTGGTTAGCACTTGCATCGCTGGTCACTTGCATCGCTGGTCAACATCTGCAAAAAGTTTGTATGTTCTCTCTGTGTCTGTGTGGGTTTCCTCTGGGTCCTCCAGTTTCCTCCCACACTCCAAAAGATTACTGGTACGTTGATTAGACTGTGAGGCCCATTGGGGAAAGGGACCAATATTTTCTGAAAGAAGACACTTGCCCCGTTTTCAAAATTGCATCAAAGAGTTTATAGACATAGGCGCCTTCATGCAATTTTGATTCAAACTGAAACGTTTTATAAAAAATATTTAAAAATTTACTTTGATGCCAAAAAATTTGTTCCAAACAGAAAATATTTACCTTCACATCTCCTAAATGTAATAGATGGACATGTGTAGAGTTCACAAATGTGCCCTATTGATATGTTCACATAAATAAATCCACATAATATCACTAAAACTGTAATAACTAGATACCTGCTTTTGAGCTAGAAATTTTAAGACAGTCACAACCTGCAAAATATAGCAATAAAACAGTAAAGGTGGCATAAAACCTATAGAATTTTGAAAGCAGACAACCAGGCGATGCATTTGACAATTAACATTCAAAATTTCCTCTAAAATATGTATAAATCCAGATACTTATATGAAGAAATATACTTTCCTAAAACAGTAAGCTGTGAGGAGATAATACAGACCCCACATGTGTATATTCACCAAAATATGCAGCAAAGGGAACTGCAGAAAATTGCACTGAGCGTCACACAGATCTATCATTGTATGTTCCTTACACAATGGTAACCCAAATAATAACTATATATCCATAAACCAAGCTAATAAGATAATAAAAGTCACATTTAGATGTGCGCCAATGTATTATCCGCACAATAACAGAACCCTCCGTGCTTCATAAGAATGCGAGTGAGAACGTCATAACATAGGTGTAAATAATGGAGGATGGTGGGAAATAAAAACTTTATTCCAGAACATGTGTGTGTCTTTGGTGTTACATATAACTTTTTTGGGCATGTTCTGGTCGCAGTGTAGTCACATTAGGCAAAGAGGATCAAATGTTCATTGTATCAGTCAATTTCCCCAACAAAAAAAACTATCACAAAATTAAAGGCAATAAGAGAGAAAGTGTGTTCTTAGATAGTTCTGCATAGAGAAAGGTTAAAAACATAAATATTAGTTGATATTATTCCTTCTCAAAATGTAGTAACATATAAAGTGATTACTTCCATTATCTGTGAGGTGCAGCAGATCCTGTGTGCAGCAAATTCTCCCTGTATCCTGATGGCTAAGAATCTGGAGTGGGGTACATTCACAGAGCTGTATATCTGGCTCTGTGACACATAGAACCTCACTTCTTTTTTCCTATGAAAGAAGAGACTTTCCTCTTTTATATGTATTTAAATTTGTGTTTCTAAGTGTTAGGAAAAGGGAGATATTAACTGTTAAACTGCCATCGGGAGTGATTTTTATATATAAAAATGTCACCTGATATTCTCACTTTAAACCTGAATATCTCTGGATCCCTGGCACCTAGAAACAAAATTCAAGATTCATTTGAAAGACGAGATTCTCCCCTTTCATGGGACCCAGGGCAATTGCCTCCTTTGCCTACCCATAGCGCCGGCCCTGCTTGCATTGGTTCTCTTTGTACAGGGCAGACAGGTAGCCTTTAGGGGCATTGTCCCAAATAACCTACCTACCTTCGCTGGTTGTGTGTTTCCCAGCCATGCTTCCCATTGCATCATATAGGTATTGCTAACTGATTCCGGGTATGTGTGTTTCATGAGCAGGGAGTATAGATCTGAAATCAATCCTTTTGAGGTACAGCTACAGAGATTAATCCATTTAAATTCCATAAGGGGCGGTATCGTAGCAGATCCCAGAGTGGAGAGACCAAACTGATAAATCTGGGGTATTGGTCACCTGCGTAAATTGCTCTGCCGCTGTGCAGAAATCAGTAATAGTAAGTAGGCATTTGGTTGTGGGATGTGAGAGATCTTTAATTTGAAAGATGTGCATTGGTTTCCAGAATTCCACAAAGTCCAACCTAAGACTCTGAGGTAGGTGTGGTGTATATAAAAAGAGTGTGAGTGGTTTGCCATGTGTTGCCAGGGAAAAGCGTATACGACATGAAGGCCATCGTGGCTAGAAGAGACACTGGAGGAATTTCCACCGGCGGACCCTAAATTAGTGAACTGTGGGGTATCGGCGCCAACTACAGTTTTTCTATTTCTGTTTACCTGTTAAAAGCCATCAGGGATGTCCACGAGGCTATGTGGCGTAGATGAGTCACATAATAATATAAAGTTATATCTGGGAGACCCAAACCACCATTCTATTTTGGCACAACTAAAACCGTTTTCGGAATTCTGTGTCTCTTAGAGTTCCATAGGAAAACTAGGAAGAGTGTTTGGATCATTCACGGGGCAGTTATCGGGACTCTCGCTGTGAGAGTTTCGAATAGGTAGAGGAGTCTTGGAAGAACTGACATTTTGATAGCCGATATCTTCCGTAGTAGCGATAAATATAGAGGACGCCAGCTCGGCAATTGTTTCCTTACTTTCTGAATTAGGAGAGGGTAATTTACTTTGTACAGGAAAGAGCTAGAGGGTATAAGTCTTTTACACCCTAAGTATTTAAGAAAAGATTAGCACCAAGAGTATCTGAAGCTATTGCATTTCATTATTTACTTAATTGTGAATGTGTGTATTATTTTTAGCCTCAATGACTGTATTTTCCAAAAAATTTAGGAATCAAACTTTCATTTTCTTTTAACCCCTGTGAAACACTTTAAATGGTTAACAGACTTTGTAAAAGTTGTTTTACATACTTTGAAGACGTAGTTTCTATACTGGGGTAATATATAGGGTTTTACTATTACTTAAGCCTCTCAAAGTCAGGGTTTTACTATTACTTTAGGCCTCTCAAAGTCACTTGGAAGCTGAAGTGTCCCTAAAAATGTCTTGGAATTTTTTAGGAAAATTTGAAAAATTGCTTCTAAAGTTCTAAGCCTGTTTTTTGCTACTTTTAGGACTGTGAGGATGTTAAAGTCTGAAAGTCAAATATATTAATAAATATAGAAATTTTGGAAACTGTCAAGCAGAACTGCATATAATAATATTATTATAGATATATGAAATATGATGGAAATCTACCATTTGATTTCATGCATTATGAACCAAATATACCTTGAGAATGCTGTTGCTACACTGATCTTATTTAATCCCTGAGCTGAAGGATTTTGCTGAAAAAACTATTATAAAATTTAGGATAATGAGGCTCTGCCGCTCCTGTGCCTGGCTCAGCTCTTCTCCTCTTGCACTGCTTCAGAGAATGATGTTATCACCGTGTCTAGCCTGACAGGCAGAAGTAATCAATCGGTGCACCAGCCGTAGGTATAAGTCATCCAGCTCAGGTTGATTAGTCCTGTCTCGACCGTTCAGGAAGCTATGTGTAATGTGTTTATGAACGGCAAGCAGCATGCAACCCAGCTTTCCCAGGGTTTTGAATTTTATAATAGTTTTTTCAGCAAAACCACTCCACTCAGGGATTAAACAAGACATGTGTCTGCATCAGTGTAGCTGCAGTATTTTCAAGGTATGTTTGGTTCACAATTCATGAAATCAAATGGTAGATTTCCTTTAACACAAATTTTCTTCTACTTCCCTTTTTCATTACCCCAATGGGAGGTGACATGCTGCTATGATATCTCATGTTTTCCTAATTCTTTCTTATGCACACAATGGGAATCCAGCACGGCAATGAAGTACATTTGGAGTCTCAGCTTCCTATGTGTGTGTCCAGGGGCGGACTGGGAATTTAAAGTGGCCCTGGAAAAAACTGTAAAAGTGGCCCCATTCTGTGGGCGGGGTCAAAACAAGTAGGCGTGGCCTTGTGATGTGAGTGGAGTTACTAAACAGCGCAGAGAAAGAGACTCATACTACCTCCCTTATACAGGAATAACACTTCTTTATAAGAGCACACAACTAATACTGCCCTTAAGTAAAATATATTGTAATACTACATTTTATGTATAAGAATAGAACTACTATAATACTGTCCCCTATGTACAAGACTATAACTACTATAATACTGCCCTCTATGTACAAGAATATAACTACTACAATACTGCCCCCTATGTACAAGAATATAACTACTATAATACTGCCCTTTTGAGCTAGAAATTTTAAGACAGTCACAACCTGCAAAATATAGCAATAAAACAGTAAAGGTGGCATAAAACCTATAGAATTTTGAAAGCAGACAACCAGGCGATGCATTTGGCAATTAACATTCAAAATTTCCTCTAAAACATGTACAAATCCAGATACTTATATGAAGAAATAAACTTTCCTAAAACAGTAAGATGTGCGGAGTCATACAGACCCCACATGTGTATATTCACCAAAATATGCAGCAAAGGGAACTGTAGAAAATTGCACTGAGCGTCACACAGATCTATCATTGTCTGTTCCTTACACAATGGTAACCCAAATAAATAACTATATATCCATAAACCTCTCTAATGAGATAATAAAAGTCACGTTTAGATGTGCGCCATTGTATTATCCGCACAATAACAGAACTCTCCGCACTTCATAAGAATGCGAGTGAGAACGTCATAACATAGGTGTAAATAATGGAGGATGGTGGGAAATAAAAACTTTATTCCAGAACATGTGTGTCTCTGGTGTTACATATAACTTTTTTGGGCATGTTCTGGTCGCGGTGTAGTCACATTAGGCAAAGAGGATCAAATGTTCATCGTATCAGTCAATTTTCCCAACAAAAAAAACTATCACAAAATTAAAGGCAATAAGAGAGAAAGTGTGTTCTTAGATAGTTCTGCATAGAGAAGGGTTAAAAACATAAATATTAGTTGATATTATTCCTTCTCAAAATGTAGTAACATGTAAAGTGATTACTTCCATTATCTGTGAGGTGCAGCAGCTCTTGTGTGCAGCAAATTCTCCCTGTATCCTGATGGCTAAGAATCTGGAGGAGGCTACACTTCAGGGAGCTGTATCTCTGGCTCTGTGACACATAGAACCTCACTTCTTTTTTCCTATGAAAGGAGAGAGTCTCCTCTTTTATATGTAATTAAATTTGTGTTTCTAAGTGTTAGGAAAAGGGAGATATTAACTGTTAAACTGCCATCGGGAGTGATTTTTATATATAAAAATGGCACCTGATATTCTCACTTTAAACCTGAATATCTCTGGATCCCTGGCACCTAGAAACAAAATTCAAGATTCATTTGAAAGAAGAGATTCTCCCCTTTCAAGGGGCCCTGGGCAATTGCCCCCTTTGCCTACCCATAGCGCCGGCCCTGGCTATGCCAGATGAGATGACGCTGAGTTATCAAAAAATAAACGTTAAATTAAAAAAAACTGGCAGACTGTGCCTAATTTCAATCAAACCCCTAATAAATTGTCCCACTTTGGTGTTTGAGATGGATATGTGTGTCACTAAGAGCTAAACACAAGTCTCCCTGCAAATTCCTCACAATATGGTACTAGCTGCACTACTAGTGCCAGCAAGCCCAGCCATAAGGGGGCTGGTGTTTCCGCTCACCCTCTTTCCTTGAAGAATTTTCGCCGTTGCAGAAGTGTTCCTGGAGAGAGTATGGCTTCCGATGAAGGGATCCGGCAGCGCCTGCGGGATGAGGGTTCGGCCTGGCTGGCCTCTTTATTGGCAGAGGCTCAGGCTGGAGCGTCGGCGTCGCCTCCCGCTCCAGACGTGCGGCGATCCGGTAGGATTTCGCGGCCGCCGCAGCGCCTGTCTCCGTCGGCGCAGGCGGCTGCGTGCGACACTTTAGCAGGGCCCCCTCCTATTGCTAGGCCCCGTTCTCCCGTTCCTGCTACCGGAACAGTTCGGAGGCGCGATCCTCCCTCGGCTCCGCGAGCGGAGTCTCCGGACTTCATCCCTCCCACACCGGTGTCGGCTGCGTCTGTCGCAGGCCGGCGCCGGCCGCCTTTAGTTAGTACCACCACCGGGAGGCAAGGGGTTAAAACCCCTGCTTCCCGCGTGGCTACCTCGGGTCACGTAGCAACCAGCACCGCGACCAGCGCTAAGGTGTCCCGTACCCTCGTTCCCCTGCAGCGTTCGGCCCTAGTCGACAGGCCAGGCATGGGGGCAGCTGGCTTACATCTGCCCACCCAGACCCCAGCCTCGGCCACTAATCCCCTGCTATGCCTTACGGGTATAGATTATTCTAATCCATTTCCTTCCTCCTCCATAGGGGTTGCCGATCGTGAGGATGCCGCTTCTGACGAGGATTTGTTACAGAGTGATTTGACCCCGCTTGACCCCCATACCTTGGTGGTCCCTCCCCCTCTGGTGGCTCCTATGATGGCTGGGAATCTGGGACCGGGTTACATGCTGGCCCAGGGTCCGCCGCGGGCCCCGTCCGTTACATCCAGGGCTAGTTCGGGTCGCAGTCGGCACTCTGTCTCCTCCGGGCGCCGGGCGGTCTCCCGCTCACGGTCCGAAAAAAGAAGACGTAGGCGTTCGTGGGCTAGCAGATCCTCGTCCAGGTCTGAGTCCCCCCGTCCAGGTACGTCAGCAGTGATGCCTCCATCGTCCACCGCGGTTGGTGAGTTCCCCTGCTTGCAGGCCTGGTGTGGGTCGGGTTCTGACTCTGCTATTCTGTCATCCATTAGATCAATTTTAGGGTCAACTGGGGGGATGGCTCCTGTCGCCCCCCAGTTGAACGTTCAGGAAAAACCTACGGCGGAAGCCTCAACATCTACGTTCACCCCAGTGGTACCCGACTTTAGGGATACCTATTTTTGTGGGGTTTCCCCCCTCGGCACTCGTCTGTCCGAGGACACTAAGGATAAGATTTATCGCAACGATTACGTTGACATTTGGTCCTTGGTGTCCGTGGATTCGGTGACGGTCGAGAAGGAGCGCCGTTTCGAACGTGGTGTGGAGCGGAAGGCGAAGGTGGCTAAGACTTTTAATAATTGGATTCAGGCGTTTGCTGTGCTTGGTTGTGTAATCACTCAGAAAACGCCTGAAAAAGCCCCCCAGCTTTTTGTTTACTTGGATATTATTTTTAGCACGTTTCGGTCCCATGGGGGTTCTGCGTGGTGGCAGTATGATGAGGAGTTTCGGAGGCGACTGGCACAGAGGCCGGAGGTCAGGTGGGACTCCAAAGCCACGGATGTGTGGCTACGCCTGATGACTAATACGAAGCCCTTTCAGCCAGCCGCCTCCTCCTCCTCTTTGTCTTCCACTCCGGCGGGATCCCTTGGGCCGGGGGCGGCTCGCAGGTTGGGGACATGCTGGATGTTCAATGACGGCCACTGCCGTTTCTATGGATCGTGTAAGTTCAGGCATGAGTGCTCCAACTGTGGTGGAGCCCACGCTTCCATCCGCTCTTCCCGACCGGCATCTGCGCGCCCGCGAACTCAGGGTGTTGGTAGAACGGAGGACACCGGTTCGCATCAGAAAGATGTTGCCCTGGTTAGAAATGTACCCCAAGAGAGCGGAAGCCGCGCTACTTAGGACGGGTTTTGCTTATGGTTTCTTTATACCATTCTCCCCTAGCAACTTCCCTGTTTTTGCAAAAAATCTTAAGTCCGCTTTTGAGTTCCCTGAAATTATACGTACAAAGATTGCCAGGGAAGTTGAGTTGAGGAGAATGGCTGGCCCTTATGCTTTGTTTCCCTTTCATAATTTGCGGGTTTCCCCCCTCGGGGTGGTACCCAAAAAGGAGCCGGGTAGGTTCAGACTTATCCATCATCTATCGCACCCTCAAGGGGCATCGGTAAATGATGGTATTGGGAAAGATTTGGCATCGGTAGCATATGTATCGTTTGATAGGGCTATTGACCTGGTCCGCGCGGCAGGGCAGGGGGCATTATTGGCGAAGTCTGACATAGAATCTGCTTTCAGGCTGCTGCCGGTTCATTCCGATTGTTTTCATTTATTGGGTTGCCAGCTGGATGAGAAGTTTTATTACGATATGTGCCTCCCTATGGGATGCTCTATCTCTTGTTATTATTTCGAGGTTTTTAGCACCTTCCTCGAATGGGTGGTAAAACATGAAACTTCCTCCACGCTGGTAACCCATTATTTGGACGATTTCCTTTTTGTCGGGCCCCGTGGCTCTGGCCATTGCGCCTACCTGCTGGCTTCTTTTCGTTACCTGGCGCAGCATTTTGGGGTGCCCCTGTCTGCAGAAAAAACTGAAGGACCTTGTACGGTTTTATCCTTTTTAGGGATTGAGTTTGACTCTGTCGCTATGGAGTTTCGCCTGCCGTCGGATAAGTTAGCTAAGTTGCGCGCAGCATTGCAGATATGCTTGGCGAGCCAAAAGGTTTCGTTGCAGCAGGTCCAGTCGCTGCTGGGGCTGTTGGTGTTTGCTTCTCGCGTTATGCCCATGGGACGGGTTTTTTCCCGCCGCCTCTCATTGTCTACTGCGGGGGCTCGGGCCCCTCATCATCGTATACGCATGACAAAAGGGATGGAGTCTGATTTACGGGTATGGGAAGTTTTTCTAGCCGATTACAACGGGCGGACATGCTGGCGTGAGGCGGAGGTTGTTAGCCCAGATCTTCAGCTGTACTCCGATGCTTCAGGGGGGGTGGGTTTCGGGGTGTTGCTGGGTTCAGCATGGTGTGCGGAGCAGTGGCCCACACATTGGAAAGACCGGGGGTGGTGTGTTAACCTAACTTTGTTGGAATTTTTCCCTCTAGTAGTGGCGGTGGAGTTGTGGGGCAGCCTGCTGGCAAATAAGTCGGTGGTCTTTTGGACTGATAATATGAGCGTTGTCCATGTAGTGAATAGCCTGTCATCCTCTTCCCTCCCTGTGTTGTGCTTTTTGCGTCGTTTTGTGTTGCGGTGTTTACAGTACAATATCTCCTTTAAGGCGCGGCACGTTCCAGGTGTTGATAATAGGGTAGCTGACGCTCTCACGCTTCCGTTGGCAGGTGTTCCGGTCGCTTTGCCCTTCGGCGGATGCGGAGGGGACCCCGTGCCCAGGTTCCCTATGGTCAACCCTGGAAGCCAGCTTCTGCCGTTGATCCAGTCTTCACTGGCCCCATCTACGTGGTCCGCACATGGTAAAGCATGGCGCGAGTGGTGTGAGGTAGCGGGGGCGGGGTTTGAGGTTGATGCAGGTTTCCGGCTAGGAGTTACCTTGCGTTACCTGGAGAAATTGAGGTCCCAGGGTTTGTCTGGGTTGGGGGCGCAGCGGCGGCTAGCGGGTATCGCTTTTTTCTTTAGATTGCACGGTTGGGCGGATGTGACGCGTAGCTTCTTTATTCGGCAGATTATTAAGGGGTGGAAAAAGGAGGCGGTGCGTCGGGAATCGCGTCGTCCGGTCTCTTTTTCGGTGTTGTTGCGTTTGTTGCCCGCATTGGAATGCGTATGTCGGGATCATTTCGAGACACAGTTATTCCAAGCGGCTTTTGTTATCGCTTTCTTCGGGGCTCTTAGGGTTTCCGAGTTGGTGCCTCCAAGTGCGTCCAGGCCGGGGGGGCTCCTGTACGAGGACGTTTCGGTTTCCGCTGCGGGTTTACGGTTTCGTATACGGCGATCGAAAACTGATGTTTTTGGTCGTGGTTGTTGGGTGGCCTTGCGTCCTATGGGTGGTTTGGCTTGCCCGGTGGCGGCAGTGCAGAGGTTCTTGGGTGTGAGGGTGGGTGGATCTCAATTTCTGTCGCATGCGGATTGTTCCCCACTCACGCGTTTCCAATTCTCTGTGGTGTTTAAGAAGGCGCTTGTGTCTGCTGGTCTTCCACCAGGTGAGTTCGGTACGCACTCGTTCCGGATTGGCGCTGCGACTACTGCTAGCGAATTGGGCTTATCAGATGCCGAAGTCCAGAGGATAGGGCGGTGGCGCTCCAATTGTTTTGCTGGATATATTCGTCCTGACTTACTTATTAATTGATTTCTTCCTTCTTTTAGATTCCCGCCCTATTGTATGGATTCTGGGTCATTCCTTTATTTTCTGGGCTGAGCAGAGGGCATTGCTGCGGCCAGGTGGACGATCCCTCGGCTTCTACGACGCAGACGTCCGTTGGAGGGGAATCAAGGGTCTGCATTGGCTGCAGGCGTTACCAGAATTGGTCGATATTAGTCGTTACTCTGGAGCCCCTTCTATACTGGTTCTGCACTTGGGGGGCAATGATCTTTGCTCTGTTCGTCTGGGTGAATTGATCTCTTTAATACAGTCAGATTTGGAGAGGTTTTCTTCATTCTTTTCTAAATTTGTTTTAGTTTGGTCCGAGATCATTCCCAGGGCTATATGGGAGGGTGCGAGAGACGCAGCGGGTGTTGAGAGGAGTAGAAGGTTGTTAAATACCAAGGTTTCCCGTTTTGTAAGAGAGAGAGGTGGAGTGGTTGTAAGACACAGGGAGTTGAAGGGGGACAATCGGGGCCTGTTGCTGCCCGACGGGGTACATTTAACTGATATAGGGCTGGATATCTTCCTGTCTGGATTGCAGGACGGTATTGAAAGGGCATTGTCCCTGATGTGTGGGGGTCGGAGGGACATGTAGGTGAACATGTCCTCCTCCGTGGCGGTGTGGTGGTTGGGGTGAGGACCTACATGCCCTCCAAGGAGACTGGCATTTCAGGTGCCCCTTTAATTCTTATTGTTAATCCTGGAGGTTATACGGTTGAAAAGTTAAAGTTGATACTCTATGAGTATATGTTAGAATGTTATAACAATTTAAATAAAAGCTGTGGCCGACTCCCTGATGTCACTCCACATTATGGTTAAGCTAATTCTGTGTGTGTGTTCCTTATTTAAGGGGACAAGTTGTTTGGGGGTTTACAGGTATGTATTGTGCATGCAGTCTGAAAAGCCCGTAGGCACATAGCCGTTGGGCTAGTGACTGCATGCAGCCCTGGGGGTCACTTAAAGTTCAGTGGCTTGCCCCCTTGTAATAAAGGGTTAAGTTATTGGGCTGTGGGCTACGTGACTAGGGGTTGGGATATAGTCGGAGCCACACCTGGTGGGCTGGGACTTATGTTTTATAAGGGGGCTGGTGTTTCCGCTCACCCTCTTTCCTTGAAGAATTTTCCCTCCCTCCCGATTTATATATGTTCATGTAAATTTATTGTAATGTCACAGCTGGCGGTGTGGTGGTTGGGGTGAGGACCTACATGCCCTCCAAGGAGGCTGGCATTTCAGGTGCCCCTTTAATTC
Source organism: Engystomops pustulosus (assembly GCA_019512145.1). NCBI lineage: Eukaryota > Metazoa > Chordata > Amphibia > Anura > Leptodactylidae > Engystomops > Engystomops pustulosus. Next base: position 72,245 of record WNYA01000954.1, on the reverse strand, counting down.
TTATTGTTAATCCTGGAGGTTATACGGTTGAAAAGTTAAAGTTGATACTCTATGAGTATATGTTAGAATGTTATAACAATTTAAATAAAAGCTGTGGCGACTCCCTGATGTCACTCCACATTATGGTTAAGCTAATTCTGTGTGTGTGTTCCTTATTTAAGGGGACAAGTTGTTTGGGGGTTTACGGGTATGTATTGTGCATGCAGTCTGTGCGTCACTAAGAGCTAAACACAACGGTCCCAAGTCTCACTGCAAATTCCTCACAATATGGTAGTAGATGCACTACAGCAAGGCCAGCCACCAGCAAATCAACCAAAAATCAACTATATAACGCTATTGTAGGCCTAAGTAAGCCGTTTGGTTTCTCCTATGGCTATTATATAGCCAAGTATGAAAGTACACTGCTATGCCAGATGAGATGACGCTGAGTTATCAAAAAATAAACGTTAAATTTAAAAAAACTGGCAGACTGTGCCTAATTTCAATCAAACCCCTAATAAATTGTCCCACTTTGGTGTTTGAGATGAATATGTGTGTCACTAAGAGCTAAACACAACGGTAGCAAGTCCCCCTGCAAATTCCTCACAATATGGTACTAGCTGCACTACTAGTGGCAGCAAGCCCAGCCACAAGCAAACAAAAAAATTAAATATATAACGCTATTGTAGCCCTAAGAAGGGCTGTTGGGTTCTTGTAGACTCACTCCTGCCTAACAGTAAGCTAATAGAACACCCTAACGCTATCCCTGCAGCAGCAGCAGCAACTCTCTCCCTCTAACGGCATCCAGACATAGAATGATCCGAGCAGCGCGGGCAGGGGCTAGTATATGTCACCTGATCAGGCCAGCCAACCACTGCTATCGACGTGTAAGGGTACCACGTCATGCTGGGTGGAGTGCAGAGTCTCCTGGCTTGTGATTGGCTCTGTTTCTGGCCGCCAAAAAGCAAAACGGCGGGAGATGCCATTTTCTCGAGCGGGCGAAATACTCGTCCGAGCAACGAGCAGTTACGAGTACGCTAATGCTCGAACGAGCATCAAGCTCGGACGAGTGTGTTCGCTCATCTCTAGTAACTACACACATAAAACTGCAGCATTCGCAGATGATTTGCTTGTATTAACCACGAACCCAGAACAATCATTACAACATCTGACGCACATTTTCCTAGAGTACGGGAAATTATCCAATTCTAAAATAAATTTCCAAAAATCAGAGATACTAAATATTACACTACCACCAACAACAGTTGAGAGACTTAAGAGGACATCTAAATTCCAGTGGCCAGAAAACACAATTAAATATCTGGGGATTAACTTACCAAAAGACCCTAACCAAATTTATAAATTCAATTATGTTCCACTCCTGAAGAAAATAGAGACGCAAATTGAATCATTACAAATCCCATATGTGTCATGGTTCGGCAGGAAAAACTTACTTAAAACTTACATTTTACCAAAACTTACATACCTTTTGCAAACGGCGCCAGTAACGTTACCAAGGCAATTCCTAGTTGGTGTGCAGAGACTGTTCTGAGAATTTATATGGGCAAATAAAAAGTCCAGGTTGCAATACAAAATGCAGATAGCTACCAAACAGGGTGGAGGCATGGGCTTACCAGACCTCACCAACTATTATAGAGTAGCTCAAATACAACGCCTACTGAGGCTCTTACATGGGGCCCCCAATAGTCTCTGCACCCAACTGGAGCAACATCTCCTAACTAAAGAGGAGAAACTTCAATTATGGGGCATACACCATAAAGACGACAATAAAACATTACACAGCTGTTTGATGAGGGGAATAGTTACCACCTTTCTATCCCTAAACAGAAAATGGAATCTAATAGGAAAATACACAAAACTTATGCCCATGGCACTAGCTCCATTTGTAAATATCTCACAAAAATATAATGAAACTACCTTTTGGGACGACTACTCAGAGATCAAAGTAGGTGAATGGTTAGTTTCGGCTGACCAATTTCAAGATAAAGTTAAGTGGTTAGCAGACAAAGGAAGAAAACTTAATTTCCTTCAGACACACGCCTTAACCTCCACATGTAGGAAGATACAAGAGAAGTTTACATTACCCAGAGAGCAAACTTGGTTGGAGAAACAGATAGTAGCAGAAGCACCACAAAAGAAAAATACTAAACAAATATATGAATTCCTACTCTCACTGCAGATTAGAGATCCCCCTCCATATGTGGAAAAATGGGAAAAAGAACTAGGAACACGGTTTACAGTGGAAGACATTAGAGGTATAATAAAAGGGGCGCATGGTTTTTCTAAATGCATACGGATACAGGAAAGCTCATTTAAACTTCTAACTAGATGGTATAAAACCCCATATATACTGCATAAAATAGATAAGAATGTCTCAGGGTTATGCTGGAGATGCCAAGATTCAAACAGTGACATATATCATTTATGGTGGACCTGCCCTGAAATACAAAAATACTGGCAATCTGTTATATTAGAAATTAATCAAATATGTCATCCACTACTGAAATTGGACCCGAAACTTATGTTGCTGTGGATTCCTAACCATGTGCTAATACCAGGGGTGGACAATCTCCCGACGTTATTGATAACAGCAGCTAAATTACTAATTCCACAGCTTTGGTTGTCCCCAACTCCACCTACCAAACAAATGTGGGCTCAAAAGGTGGAAAAAATCTACCGAATGGAAGAGTTGATACACTGGGAAATCGGTAAAAGGGAGAAATTTCTTAAGCTATGGGACCCGTGGAGAAAATACATGTCTAAAAGACAATGAAATGGGATTCAACCCAGTAAGGGAATGCTGAAATAGGGAAAAAGGTCACAATTAGCAAAAACCAAGGATCCACTCATAATAGAAACGCTATTCTCTCTCTCTCATATAACCCCCTCCTCCCTCCCCCCACCCCATCCCTAACCCATAACTCCGTCTTGTCATGTGTAGATGTATAATTGTTAGTATTGACCGGATGTTAGATGAATAACGCTATGTACTGGCACTTATACAAATAGACTGTAGTAAAGACCTCCGAGATAACGGAAGGAATTTATTATATGGATATTCTTTACTATGTTAACATGGTCATTGTTAATTGACAGTTTTTTCATACACTGTAAATGTTTAGCAAGCAAGAGACACTTGTAAATGTTTTTATATGTTCATAAAATAATAAAAAGAGTTTGAAAACAAATAAAACTGTCTGATCTGCATTATCCTCGACCCCCATTCCATCACCATGAGAATTCAAGCCCGACTTCAAGTGTATATATGTAACAAATACGGTCATATTGACAAATTTTTAGTACCCTCTACGTACATTCATATTGTGGAAATCTAATATGAAATATTGGGTGATTGTATATATTTTCTGTATGAGTGGTGGCTGAGTGTGCATGGGCCCATGCATATATTTTGTATGAGTGGATGCTAGTGTGTGCCTGTTATTTTTGGTTACTTTTTACCCTAGGGATTTATTACTATTTTTATGTTACAAAACAAAAAGATTTCTTTTTCACTTGGCTTAATAACATGAATTGTAGATCTTTTATATTTTGAATTCATCTTCTGTACAGAATTGCATTTATTTATTTTTTATTTTTTATTCATTTATTTTTTCCTTTTTGCATCTCCATTGTAGGAAATAAGCACCTTTATGCACTATGTTTGCATCACCTGTTTTCATAATTCTAACTATAATTATGCACCTGCACTTTATTAGTAATTTGTCCATACAGGCATATACCTCTCATCCATTTTCATGTTTTCTATCGGCACCCGGCAGCGTCGCCGGTGTTGCTCAGATAGAGGATTGTAGTGCGCATGCGCGGGCAGCTGTCCGCGTCAGCGGATGTGACATTGCCCCGCGGCGTGCTGCTGTCCACTTCCGGGGGACGCAGCCCCGGCACACACGCACCGGCCGCACATCAACATCAGGCATTACAGGTATTTATACGTGGGTACCAAATCCATGGGGCACCCCTGAGGAAGCTGCGGTTGGCGGCGGAATGCGTGGGGCGACCTCTCCTGAGCCCTCATCCCCATCAGTCTCCTGGCTTGTGATTGGCTCTGTTTCTGGCCGCCAAAAAGCAAAACAGCGGGAGCTGCCATTTTCTCGATCGGGCGAAATACTCGTCCGAGCAACGAGCAGTTACGAGTACGCTAATGCTCGAGCATCAAGCTCGGACGAGTGTGTTCGCTCATCTCTAATTATCAACAAAATTAGACAATTCTAAATTTCATCTCCATTTTGTTTTAATTATTTTCAGGGTTAACAATCTTCCTAAAAAATGGCTTAAATAGTTTGCGATAACATTTTTTACAAATAAAAGAATAAAGTAAAAAAAATATTATAAAACTTCCACATATAATAAAAAAGTGAAAATCATCAAAGAATCCATACATATAGGGTATCGCCGCATCCATAACAATCCGTACAATAAAATAAAATGGGGAACTAGTGACCGGTGTGCGGCGAGCGGGGTGTCATCCTGCATGGGAGACATTCTGGGCGTGGTCGTATTCGGTATTGTGGGGGCATGTACACAGCTGTACTTAGACCTGGTACAGAGTTTGTGGTGTGGCTGGATGCCTGCTTGTTTTTCCCCGAGACTGTATACGGGCGCTCCATTTGCTGTGGGGCGTTTGGGTTTGTCGTAGCCTGCTGTGGGCTTAGCACGAGGCGCAGGTTGTTCGAAGCTATAGTTTGAGCGCACGATCCACGTAGACCCATCGTATGTCTGGCGTCGTGTGAACTGAGGTGTATTTCACTTAGTGTCCTTCTGCAGTGTTGCTACTATTGTTTCGGGGTCGCTTCGTGGAGGGTTTTTGAGTTTTGTATCTTATATTATTGGTAGAGTTAGGACCCGAGACTACTGTATATTCTCTCGTAGATGTTCATTATTGGGGGAGTGCTAAATTCACGCGGGACCCCTCACATTGCATTTTACATGGCTCCCTATTAATTGTATTCTCAATGTTGAGGAGACTATATGATGTTTTAGGTTGCCCGCAACTGAGTTTCGTCAGTCAGGTTGGTGCTCGAGGGCATAATTTTTATATTCCATTGGAATCAACAATCCAATATATCCTGTGATGCGTGGTATTTGTAGTGATGTTTCTTGTATTCTTAGTGTTTTATCAATTTTTCTCGTTTGCGGTGCGTTCCTATTGTTGCTGGAGTTGTGACTGTATGGAGGTTCGATAGAAATTTCTTTGTGACATTCGGAGGAAAAGCACAGGCCGACGAACCGTCACGGGGAAAGCGTACATATGAAAGTACGACTTCCCGATGACGTAGATGGTCACCGTCTACGGTACTACGAGTGCACTATCTATCTGTGATATAAGTGGATACTAGTGGTGTAAGTGTAGCATGGAGCAGGGTGCACGCACCGTTGGCACGCGGTTTTGTACTACAGTCGTGGCGCGGGGGGGGCCGCCGCAAGTATTTTAAATTGCGCCTTCAGGCAGACTCAAATGAAGGATAGAACGGCACTGGTTACATATCAATGTGGACTTCGGGCTTACAAGATTTTGTCCCCCCGAGCAGGACCCTCCAGTCTCGTTTAGTTCATCACTTTTTTGTGAAGCAGTTTGTATAAAGAGCCTTTTTATATCCTTCTTTACGAGGCCGAGCCACCCCCCCCATTAGTAGTATCCCTGCCCCCCCGTTTCTCTGGCCGCACAGGGCCGCGTCTGTGGCGTAGACCAAAGTTGGGCTTCCTGGGCACAACACCTAAAAGCTGGGGCCCACACAAGGTTGTTCAGTATTACAAACTTATTTTATGACCTAGTCACTTATTGATCACCGTAAGCACCCCTGGATCCCTTTAGTATGCGTAAACCACACAACTGTTAATTTTTGAATGAATTTTACAGCCGAGAGTAGATTCCTGAGGGTGGATTGAGGGGCAGCATGTTGTGGCTCAGTGTCGTTAGTCACTACAGTTGTCCTCAGCGCACTCCGATGGTTCAACATCTGGACAAAACAGTGGTTTTGTTTTGTCTCTCTCTGTGTCCTGTGTGAGGTTTCCTAGTGGGAGTCCTCTCCAGTTGTTCCGCCCACACACTCCCAAAAATATGACACCCCCTGGTAGGTTTGATGACCGTGTCACTCTGGCCTCATGGGTGGAAAGGGACCAATTCTTTTTCCTGAAAGACATTGTTACATTACACGGTGCGTCCACCATTTTCGACAAAATTGATCATGGTAACGCCTGTTTAGGACGATAGAGCCGCCTTCACTGTGACAGATGCTTTTGATTCAAGACTGAAACGTTTTTATGGGAAATTGATATTTAAAAAATTCACTTGGCTGATGGGAAAACACATTTTTTGCTTTCAAAACATTGTATTATTCCATCTATTTACCTTTTCACACGCTCCTAATATGTAATATGACTGCGACATATTGAGAGTCACACACGCCTCATATTGACTATGGTGGTCACATCAATTCCCACTAATATCACTTACATATTGGTAACTACTTGCTGATATCTGCTTTTCGACCCCCGACTAGACCGACTACCCCCGAACATTCGTTTGTACACGGGGACTTCCACCGTCACACCAATGCCATAAACTCCTTATTTTAGCTACGTAAGTGTAAATTTAATCCAGCTACAATTGGTGTGCAATTAAACATATGTAGAATTTTGAAAGCAGGTTATGTTATACCAGTGATCGATGTTGTCATTTGGCAATTTTAACATTAAAAAGTTCCTGTCGTCTAAAACATGTACAAATCCAGATACGTATGATTTGTGAAGAAATTAAACTGTTCCTAAAACGTAATGATTATGTGCGCAGTCCTGTACAGAACCTCACTCAGTCCCTTTGTACTATTTCATACCATAACAACCTATTGCCAGACAAAGGGAAACTGTATGATTAAATTCGGCACTAGTAGCGTCACACAGATATATCATTGTCTGTCCTTTACTACAATTCGGCAACCCACATTAAAATAATCCCTATTAATCCATAAACCTCTCTAATGAGATAATAAAAGTCACGTTTCGAGTGGCCATGTATTATCAGCACCAATTCATACCTAGATAGTAATCAGGGCTGCGCACTTCTTCTGATTTTAAGCATTCCCCCCCCATCCCGTGACTCTCGTCGAGAAAGCTCCCCACCCAACATAGCGTGTAAATAATGTGATTTTGGTGTTGCGGCGGGCATTATATGAAATATATTTTTTATTGCCAGGAATCATGCTGTGGACTTTTGGTGTGTCCCAATTATATACTAAGGTTTCCTACGGGGCATGTTCTGTGGCGCGGTTGTAGTCATCAGTATACTGGCCAAATATGGATTTCACAAATGTGTCATAGTATCCAGTTTTTCTTTTTTCTCCCATCATTTTTCCCAAGTTCACACATCATTTTTTATTTTAACATATCGAACAGCACATTTAATTTACCATAGGTCAATAACCTGCTCATTGCATTGTTGTAGGCCCCCCCACAGGTTTTCCCTTTTCTAGCTTACGAATAGTTCGTTGCAACTAAGAGAAGGGTTAAATACCAATTATAAATCTATTTAGTTGAGATTTTAACAGTTTTTTCCCTTCACCATTCAATCAAATGTCAGTAATTCAGGAGTTTACAAGTGTATGTACCTACATTAATATTTGTGTGTATTTGGGGCATGTCAGCTGTGTGTGCAGCAGTGTATTCTCACCCGTTCGTTTATCCTGATTGGCTATGTTATGTCACTTCTGAGAGAGTAATCATTTTCCCCGCCCTTTCTATACTTTCCCAACTCATGGCCCGCAGATGTGTCCCCTCTATCCTACTCTGTGCTCTGTTGTCCCCCATACACATTAGAATACCTCTTGATCCACCGTTTTTATTTTTGTCTGCATCTCCCACCTTATGTGTCCAACCCCCACCCGACGACTGAGGTTATTTCCATACTTGTTAGTAGTATTGTGTAAGTTACATGACGGGTCGTCTGCTTTCATAGAGAAAAAAATCTAGCTGTTAGGAAGTGAAGGGGGGTGTCTAGAGAGTGTCTAGATATGTTTCAAGGACCCTCAAGTATATCTATACTTATCTAGCCGCTTACCCTCTGAACTTCATCGTTCTCCCTCTCTTCTCGCCTTACCCTTCTCCATTTCTTCCGTTCGTCCTGCCCCCCCCCTCTCCTCTTCCGGCCCATTTTTTTCTATTAACATGGTTTTCCTTGCCTTTTTTGTCTTTTTCTTCTAAAACTGCCATCGGCGATGTCTCGTGCCCGTCCGCCTCCCCAGTGATTCTTCTAATATAAAAAATGGCCACCCTGATATTCTCACTTTTAAACCGGAATATCTTGGATCCCCTGGCACCTAGAAAACAAAATTCAAAGATTCATTGAAAGAAGAGATTCATCCCCTTTAAGGGGCCCTGGGCAAGTGCCCCCCCCCTTTGCCTACCATAGCGCCGCGGCGGAGTGGCTATGCCAGGATGAGTGGACGCTGAGTTATCCAAAATAACGTTTAATTAAAAAAAAATGGCAGACTGATGCCTAATTCAATCAAACCCCTATAAATTTCCCACTTTGGTGTTTGAAGATGTGATATGTGTGTCAACAAGAGCTAAACCAACAAGCCTCCTGCAAATCCTCACAATATGGTTGACTACTGCAATACTAGTGCCAACAAGCCCAGCCACAAGAAACAAAAAAAATTAAATAGTATAACGCTATGTAGCCCTAGAAGGGCTGTTGGTTTCTCATAGACTCACCTGCCTAACAGTAAGCTAATAGAAAACACCACTAACGCTATCCCTGCTTTTACAAGCAGCAGCAGCCTCTCTTCACCTAGCGGCATCCAGACAGATTGAATGATCCGCAGCAGCGAGGGGCGGCAGCGGCTAGCTATCCCAGGGTCACCGTGATTGGCAAGCCAAACCATGCTATCGACGTGTAAGGGACCACGTCATGCTGGGTGGCGTGCAGAGTTCCTGGCTGTATTGGATCTGTTTATGGGCCGCCAAAAAGCCAAAACGGCGGGAGAGATGCCATTTCTCGAGCGGGCGAAAAATCGTCCGAGCAACGAAGCAGTTACGGAGTAAGCTAATGACGCGCATCAAGCTAGGACGAGTGTGTTCGCTCATCTCTAATTATCAACAAAATGAGACAATTCTAAATTTCATCCTCCATTTTGTTTTAAATTATTTCAGGTTAACAATCTTCCTAAAAAATGGCCTTAATTAGTTTGCGATAACCATTTTTACAAAATAAAAGAATAACGTAAAAAAAAAAAAAAAAAATATTATTTATAAAACTTCCACCATATAATAAAAAAAGTGAAAATCATCAATCAAAGAATCCAGACATATAGGGCAGTGATGGCTAACCTATGGCACTGGTGCCAGAGGGTGGCACTCAGGAGCCCTTCTGGGGCACCAGGCATCACCATCAGATGACTCAAGGATCTTCCTGCAGTCCCAGACAGCCAAGGGACTTGCTTGCACAGAGCTATTTTAAAGTGGCAGCTGTACTGGAGACTATTTTCTGCTTATTGGTGTCCTCAGGGGCTGGTATCAATGAAAACTGTGACAGAGAATGGAGTATAAATCACAAATTAAATTTCTGTGTTGGCACTTTGCGATAAATAAGCGGATCTTTGTTGTAGTTTGGGCACTCGGTCTCTAAAAGGTTCGCCATCACTGATATAGGGTATCGCCGCATCCATAACAATCCGTACAATAAAATAAAATGGGGAACTAGTGACCGGTGTGCGGCGAGCGGGGTGTCATCCTGCATGGGAGACATTCTGGGCGTGGTCGTATTCGGTATTGTGGGGGCATGTACACAGCTGTACTTAGACCTGGTACAGAGTTTGTGGTGTGGCTGGATGCCTGCTTGTTTTTCCCCGAGACTGTATACGGGCGCTCCATTTGCTGTGGGGCGTTTGGGTTTGTCGTAGCCTGCTGTGGGCTTAGCACGAGGCGCAGGTTGTTCGAAGCTATAGTTTGAGCGCACGATCCACGTAGACCCATCGTATGTCTGGCGTCGTGTGAACTGAGGTGTATTTCACTTAGTGTCCTTCTGCAGTGTTGCTACTATTGTTTCGGGGTCGCTTCGTGGAGGGTTTTTGAGTTTTGTATCTTATATTATTGGTAGAGTTAGGACCCGAGACTACTGTATATTCTCTCGTAGATGTTCATTATTGGGGGAGTGCTAAATTCACGCGGGACCCCTCACATTGCATTTTACATGGCTCCCTATTAATTGTATTCTCAATGTTGAGGAGACTATATGATGTTTTAGGTTGCCCGCAACTGAGTTTCGTCAGTCAGGTTGGTGCTCGAGGGCATAATTTTTATATTCCATTGGAATCAACAATCCAATATATCCTGTGATGCGTGGTATTTGTAGTGATGTTTCTTGTATTCTTAGTGTTTTATCAATTTTTCTCGTTTGCGGTGCGTTCCTATTGTTGCTGGAGTTGTGACTGTATGGAGGTTCGATAGAAATTTCTTTGTGACATTCGGAGGAAAAGCACAGGCCGACGAACCGTCACGGGGAAAGCGTACATATGAAAGTACGACTTCCCGATGACGTAGATGGTCACCGTCTACGGTACTACGAGTGCACTATCTATCTGTGATATAAGTGGATACTAGTGGTGTAAGTGTAGCATGGAGCAGGGTGCACGCACCGTTGGCACGCGGTTTTGTACTACAGTCGTGGCGCGGGGGGGGCCGCCGCAAGTATTTTAAATTGCGCCTTCAGGCAGACTCAAATGAAGGATAGAACGGCACTGGTTACATATCAATGTGGACTTCGGGCTTACAAGATTTTGTCCCCCCGAGCAGGACCCTCCAGTCTCGTTTAGTTCATCACTTTTTTGTGAAGCAGTTTGTATAAAGAGCCTTTTTATATCCTTCTTTACGAGGCCGAGCCACCCCCCCCATTAGTAGTATCCCTGCCCCCCCGTTTCTCTGGCCGCACAGGGCCGCGTCTGTGGCGTAGACCAAAGTTGGGCTTCCTGGGCACAACACCTAAAAGCTGGGGCCCACACAAGGTTGTTCAGTATTACAAACTTATTTTATGACCTAGTCACTTATTGATCACCGTAAGCACCCCTGGATCCCTTTAGTATGCGTAAACCACACAACTGTTAATTTTTGAATGAATTTTACAGCCGAGAGTAGATTCCTGAGGGTGGATTGAGGGGCAGCATGTTGTGGCTCAGTGTCGTTAGTCACTACAGTTGTCCTCAGCGCACTCCGATGGTTCAACATCTGGACAAAACAGTGGTTTTGTTTTGTCTCTCTCTGTGTCCTGTGTGAGGTTTCCTAGTGGGAGTCCTCTCCAGTTGTTCCGCCCACACACTCCCAAAAATATGACACCCCCTGGTAGGTTTGATGACCGTGTCACTCTGGCCTCATGGGTGGAAAGGGACCAATTCTTTTTCCTGAAAGACATTGTTACATTACACGGTGCGTCCACCATTTTCGACAAAATTGATCATGGTAACGCCTGTTTAGGACGATAGAGCCGCCTTCACTGTGACAGATGCTTTTGATTCAAGACTGAAACGTTTTTATGGGAAATTGATATTTAAAAAATTCACTTGGCTGATGGGAAAACACATTTTTTGCTTTCAAAACATTGTATTATTCCATCTATTTACCTTTTCACACGCTCCTAATATGTAATATGACTGCGACATATTGAGAGTCACACACGCCTCATATTGACTATGGTGGTCACATCAATTCCCACTAATATCACTTACATATTGGTAACTACTTGCTGATATCTGCTTTTCGACCCCCGACTAGACCGACTACCCCCGAACATTCGTTTGTACACGGGGACTTCCACCGTCACACCAATGCCATAAACTCCTTATTTTAGCTACGTAAGTGTAAATTTAATCCAGCTACAATTGGTGTGCAATTAAACATATGTAGAATTTTGAAAGCAGGTTATGTTATACCAGTGATCGATGTTGTCATTTGGCAATTTTAACATTAAAAAGTTCCTGTCGTCTAAAACATGTACAAATCCAGATACGTATGATTTGTGAAGAAATTAAACTGTTCCTAAAACGTAATGATTATGTGCGCAGTCCTGTACAGAACCTCACTCAGTCCCTTTGTACTATTTCATACCATAACAACCTATTGCCAGACAAAGGGAAACTGTATGATTAAATTCGGCACTAGTAGCGTCACACAGATATATCATTGTCTGTCCTTTACTACAATTCGGCAACCCACATTAAAATAATCCCTATTAATCCATAAACCTCTCTAATGAGATAATAAAAGTCACGTTTCGAGTGGCCATGTATTATCAGCACCAATTCATACCTAGATAGTAATCAGGGCTGCGCACTTCTTCTGATTTTAAGCATTCCCCCCCCATCCCGTGACTCTCGTCGAGAAAGCTCCCCACCCAACATAGCGTGTAAATAATGTGATTTTGGTGTTGCGGCGGGCATTATATGAAATATATTTTTTATTGCCAGGAATCATGCTGTGGACTTTTGGTGTGTCCCAATTATATACTAAGGTTTCCTACGGGGCATGTTCTGTGGCGCGGTTGTAGTCATCAGTATACTGGCCAAATATGGATTTCACAAATGTGTCATAGTATCCAGTTTTTCTTTTTTCTCCCATCATTTTTCCCAAGTTCACACATCATTTTTTATTTTAACATATCGAACAGCACATTTAATTTACCATAGGTCAATAACCTGCTCATTGCATTGTTGTAGGCCCCCCCACAGGTTTTCCCTTTTCTAGCTTACGAATAGTTCGTTGCAACTAAGAGAAGGGTTAAATACCAATTATAAATCTATTTAGTTGAGATTTTAACAGTTTTTTCCCTTCACCATTCAATCAAATGTCAGTAATTCAGGAGTTTACAAGTGTATGTACCTACATTAATATTTGTGTGTATTTGGGGCATGTCAGCTGTGTGTGCAGCAGTGTATTCTCACCCGTTCGTTTATCCTGATTGGCTATGTTATGTCACTTCTGAGAGAGTAATCATTTTCCCCGCCCTTTCTATACTTTCCCAACTCATGGCCCGCAGATGTGTCCCCTCTATCCTACTCTGTGCTCTGTTGTCCCCCATACACATTAGAATACCTCTTGATCCACCGTTTTTATTTTTGTCTGCATCTCCCACCTTATGTGTCCAACCCCCACCCGACGACTGAGGTTATTTCCATACTTGTTAGTAGTATTGTGTAAGTTACATGACGGGTCGTCTGCTTTCATAGAGAAAAAAATCTAGCTGTTAGGAAGTGAAGGGGGGTGTCTAGAGAGTGTCTAGATATGTTTCAAGGACCCTCAAGTATATCTATACTTATCTAGCCGCTTACCCTCTGAACTTCATCGTTCTCCCTCTCTTCTCGCCTTACCCTTCTCCATTTCTTCCGTTCGTCCTGCCCCCCCCCTCTCCTCTTCCGGCCCATTTTTTTCTATTAACATGGTTTTCCTTGCCTTTTTTGTCTTTTTCTTCTAAAACTGCCATCGGCGATGTCTCGTGCCCGTCCGCCTCCCCAGTGATTCTTCTAATATAAAAAATGGCCACCCTGATATTCTCACTTTTAAACCGGAATATCTTGGATCCCCTGGCACCTAGAAAACAAAATTCAAAGATTCATTGAAAGAAGAGATTCATCCCCTTTAAGGGGCCCTGGGCAAGTGCCCCCCCCCTTTGCCTACCATAGCGCCGCGGCGGAGTGGCTATGCCAGGATGAGTGGACGCTGAGTTATCCAAAATAACGTTTAATTAAAAAAAAATGGCAGACTGATGCCTAATTCAATCAAACCCCTATAAATTTCCCACTTTGGTGTTTGAAGATGTGATATGTGTGTCAACAAGAGCTAAACCAACAAGCCTCCTGCAAATCCTCACAATATGGTTGACTACTGCAATACTAGTGCCAACAAGCCCAGCCACAAGAAACAAAAAAAATTAAATAGTATAACGCTATGTAGCCCTAGAAGGGCTGTTGGTTTCTCATAGACTCACCTGCCTAACAGTAAGCTAATAGAAAACACCACTAACGCTATCCCTGCTTTTACAAGCAGCAGCAGCCTCTCTTCACCTAGCGGCATCCAGACAGATTGAATGATCCGCAGCAGCGAGGGGCGGCAGCGGCTAGCTATCCCAGGGTCACCGTGATTGGCAAGCCAAACCATGCTATCGACGTGTAAGGGACCACGTCATGCTGGGTGGCGTGCAGAGTTCCTGGCTGTATTGGATCTGTTTATGGGCCGCCAAAAAGCCAAAACGGCGGGAGAGATGCCATTTCTCGAGCGGGCGAAAAATCGTCCGAGCAACGAAGCAGTTACGGAGTAAGCTAATGACGCGCATCAAGCTAGGACGAGTGTGTTCGCTCATCTCTAATTATCAACAAAATGAGACAATTCTAAATTTCATCCTCCATTTTGTTTTAAATTATTTCAGGTTAACAATCTTCCTAAAAAATGGCCTTAATTAGTTTGCGATAACCATTTTTACAAAATAAAAGAATAACGTAAAAAAAAAAAAAAAAAATATTATTTATAAAACTTCCACCATATAATAAAAAAAGTGAAAATCATCAATCAAAGAATCCAGACATATAGGGCAGTGATGGCTAACCTATGGCACTGGTGCCAGAGGGTGGCACTCAGGAGCCCTTCTGGGGCACCAGGCATCACCATCAGATGACTCAAGGATCTTCCTGCAGTCCCAGACAGCCAAGGGACTTGCTTGCACAGAGCTATTTTAAAGTGGCAGCTGTACTGGAGACTATTTTCTGCTTATTGGTGTCCTCAGGGGCTCGTATCAATGAAAACTGTGACAGAGAATGGAGTTAAAATCACAAATAAAGTTCTGTGTGTTGGCACTTGCGCTAAATAAGCGGATCTTTGTTGTAGTTTGGGCACTCGGTCTCTAAAAGGTTCGCCATCACTGATATAGGGTATCGCCGCATCCATAACAATCCGTACAATAAAATAAAATTATTATTGAAGCAAAATGGTGAATACAGTATCAAACATAATTTTAAAAAAACATAACGGAAATTAGGAATAGATAGACTTGTTTGATTTCAATCCTGCATCATGTTACAAGGCCTTTTCAAGGTCATGCTTGATGTCAAGAGAGTTGCCTTACAAGGTAACTAAAAGAGGCGTGGTTTTCCTTATCCCCATAGTGAAGAATCAATGGCTAAGACTCCACACGCATACACGGCAGCCTTACATGGCAGTCTCCGTAAGGAGAACTATTCCCGACCCTGGTAAAAGATAAAAAAGTTCAAGTGCTTTTCAATTAAATAGAAAATCATGAAAAAGTAATTTTTTTCAGTAATTCAAAAAATGAAATTCCTATATTATATACAGTCACTAGAAGCAGAGTGAACTTTATTGAGCGTCTATTTCTGTTAATGTTGATGATTATGGCTTCAAGTCAAGTAAAAACGGCAAAAGTCAAGAAGGTGAACTCTGGCGGACCTCAGCGGGGAAGCTACGCGAGCTTCGTGAGTCGCGCCGAACTTCATCTTTGTCAGATCGTCCGAATCGGGGATCTCGACAGGACCAGGTAAGTAAATTTGCCCCATTATCTCACATGGCAACATTCATTGAAAAACAAATATTTTATAGCTCACAAAAGTGCATCAATGTACCAACTGAAAACCGTTACATCCTCTAAGACAAAGCTGTACCTTGCCGTGCGCCCATACAATAAGTATCGTCCACATGTGGGGTGTCTCTGTACTGCATAATAAATTTGAATAAGTTTTCACTTTTTCTTTTTTGTGAATGTATCAATTTAAGGGCTAAATTAACACATTACCAACAAAATTAGATAATTCTAAATGTCATCTCCATTTTGAAGATCTCAAAGGGTTAATAATCTTCCTGAGGGGTGCAGACTTAAAAATTGAGTGATTTATAGGGGGTTTCTAATATATTGGGGCACATTTACTTTCTCGTCGGAGGAGTTCACAGAAAGTGCATTTTCCAACGAGAATGCACTGTGCTGCGATTCACTAAGATCGTGCGTCCGATATCCTGCATGTGTCGCTTCCCCGCTCAGGTC
>WNYA01000954.1:0-54716 GCA_019512145.1 Engystomops pustulosus | reverse complement strand
AAAGGCAATCCCCAGTGTGG
Source organism: Engystomops pustulosus (assembly GCA_019512145.1). Lineage (NCBI taxonomy): Eukaryota > Metazoa > Chordata > Amphibia > Anura > Leptodactylidae > Engystomops > Engystomops pustulosus. The sequence goes on along the minus strand of WNYA01000954.1, from coordinate 54,696 downwards.
GAAATTTATACAGTGAATTGTGCTGCTGTTTCATATCTCCCCTGCGTGGGTGAATATTAGATAAAAAGTGCCTGATTTTTTTTCTTAGTTTTTTTCTGTATTTTCCTTTTCTAATAATTGCTTGGTTTTTCTATGTGTTTCAACTGGAGGACTATCATCAGACTGCTTTGTAGTATTTACTTCTGCATCATTGTCCCCTGCAAGGGATTCTTCGAGGCGGTCCTGTACATCAGCATTTTCTGTTTCTTTCATTCAATAAAACTCTTTGACATTAAAAACTGAAATAATCCTGCAAAAAGTCAATATTAAAATCACTTTAAAAATATAAAAAGACAATAGGGCAGATTTACTTACCCAGCCCTGCACAGGATTCGGGTCCGGACGGGATTTATGAAGGTAGTTCCTCCGCCGTCCACCAGGTGGCGCTGCTGCGACACATTTTCCGTTTTTAAATGCGGTGGGTTTTCCGAATACATCGGGTTTTCGTTCGGCCACGCCCCCGATTTCCGTCACGCGCATGTCGGCGCCGATGCGCCACAATCCAATCGCGTGCGCCAAAATCCCGGGCCAATACAGGGGAAATCGGCGCAAATCAGAAATATTCGGGTAACACGTCGGGAAAGCGCAAATCGGCCCTTAGTAAATGACCCCCAATATGTTTGAAAAACACATTGCAGATGTTTCCATACATCTGCAATGTGTTCTTCACACATAATGTTCTTCATATACTATTGTGAAGAACATCGTTGGCACGCGTGTCTTCCGATAAGTTAGCAGATGTTCGGAACATCTGCAATCTGTTCTTCACTGTGTTCTTTCTGTGGTGTTGGTCCTGCTCCAGCCCCGCTCCGGCCTCAATTTCAGCCCCCGCTGCGATCCTCCATGCCTGCTCCAGCACCGCTCCGCCTGCTCCGTTCCGCCCGCTCCGATCCTCCATGCCCGCTCCAGCCCCGCTCTGCTCCTCCATGCCCGCTCCAGCCCTGCTCAGATCCTCCATGTCCGCTCCAGCCCCACTCTGCTCCGTGATGCCCGCTCCTCCATGCCCGCTCCGATCCTCCATGCCCGCTCCAGCCCCGCTCTGCTCCATGCCCGCTCAAGTCCCGCTCCGATCCTCCATCCCCGCTGTAGCCCCACTCCGCTCCGTGATGCCTACTCCTCCATGCCTGCTCCAATCCTCCATGCCTGCTCCAGCCCTGCTCCATGATACCCACTCCTCCATGCCCGCTCCAATCCTCCATGCCTGCTCCAGCCCCGCTCCGCTCCAGCCCCGCTCCACTCCGTGATGACCGCTCCAGCCCCGCCCCGTTCCATGATGCCCGCTCCGTGATGCCCGCTCCGTGATGCCTGCTCCGATCTTCCATGGCCGCTCCAGTCCCACTCTGCTTCTCCATGCCCGCTCCAGCCCCCGCTCCGCTCCTCCATACCTGCTCAGTGATGCCCGCTGCGCTCCTCCATGCCTGCTCCAGCCCCGCTCCGCTCCACTTCAGCCTCCGCTCCTGCATGCCTGTTCCAGCGTCTGCGCTTGTGTCTTTGGCTAAGTGAGCAGATGTTCGGAACATCTGCACTCTGTTCTTCACTGTGTTCTTCACTGTGTTCTTCACTTAAATGATTCTGTGTTCACTGTTTTAAATGTATTCTTCACTGTCCTTCACTGTCTTTTCTTAATTAAATGCTCGATCTCGAGCAGGGGAAATACTCGTCCGAGCAACAAGCCGTTCCAAGTACTCTAATACTCAAACGAGCATCAAGCTTGGACGAGTATACTCTCTCATTTCTAGACACAATCCAATCACGTGCGCCAAAAATCCGGGGCAATTCAGGGCAAAACGGAAAAAAAACGCGGAACCCAACAAAAATGCGGTGTTCGGACCCTTAGTAAATGTGCCCCTAAGTGTGCTCACCACACCGTGACCAAGTGCCGCCGGCCTCAATCGGGACCGATATCCAGCCGCACCATTGGGGGAATGTACCCCCACGCTATGCGATTCATTGTTTAACCACTTAAATCACAATTTTTACCCCATAGATTCCTGACGCCATCACTTTTTTTGTGTTTTAGTTCCTTGCCAGATCAAGTTTTCTGGAATCACTCTTTAACATAAACATTTCCCTCCCTATTCCCAGTAATGCAGATTGTATACTGGAATTCTGGAGACTGTATATGATCGGGTTTATCATGGGAATTACAGTTGTATATAAAATATTAAACACAATATTCAGCACTTTGTACTGATCTGGTATGAAATATCCTATTAGACCTGCTCCGTAATAAATAGAGATGACGGTGACATGGGAGGAGCAGGTGGAGAAGGACTTTTTCCGATTTTCTGTTGACTTCAACTTAAAGATGGCAGAGAAAATCTTAGCGTAAGAAATAAAAGTGCACATAAGGGGCATAAAGGCAAACAGCAGAATATTAGTAACACTTACTAGATAAAACTGTTGTGAGGTTGTACAGGTCGTCTTTGTTAGTGACTTGACATCACAGAAGAACTGGTGGATGACGTTGGAGTGACAGGAGGACATGTGTAACGCTGATTGTACAAACATTACAGAATTTAAAATGGCCGCTGCCCAAATCCCAATAGTTATCAGGGTACAATTTCTTCTATTCAGGATTTGATTATAATGTAAGGGGTCACAGATCGCGACATATCGGTCGATAGCCATAATGAAAAGAAGGATATCCTCTGCAACTCCGACTATAACAACAAAGAATAACTGCGTGTAACATTGTGCGGAGGAAACAATATGATTCCCGGATAATAACATGTGCAGTAACTTAGGAGCCGTGACGGATGTATAAAATATATCTACAATGGATAAATTACAGATAAAGAGATACATTGGTTTATGTAACTGAACCTCCAGACATATGACTGTGATAATGGAGGAATTAATAAGAACTCCGACCACATATATCAGGAAGAAGAAAGTCGTGATGAAGGGTTTACTCCTCATCTCTCCGGAAAATGGCAGAAGGTAAAAAAAAATGACAGAAGTCTCATTCTTCATTAGGAATAAATTAATTTTCTAGAAAAAAAGAGCAAACTGTATTATACATTTCAGAATTTAATATATGAAATAGCAATTACAATATTATAGATTTTAGGGAAAAATCCATAGAGAAGGCTATTGGATGATCATCGGGACACCTTGGACCTTTTCCCAAGATGCTTTGTTAATGGTAGCAGATGGTTTAGGAAGTTTAGGCACAGATTGGAGGGGAACAGAGGAAAGAGAATTTCCAATCATGCTGCATCATGCTAGCGCCCCCATAGTAATTTTCGCACCTAGTCTAATACCTGAAAGAGCTAAATGGTATACCAATATGTACCTCTCAATCCGAGAGGAAAGAGGACAAGACTCATAGGGGCACATTTACTAAGGGTCCGAACACCGCATTTTTGGCAGGTTTCCTGACTTTTTCTGATTTTCCCTGAATTGCCTCGGGTTTTTGGCGCACGCGATTGGATTGTGGCGCCTGGGCGCCGGCTTGCATGGGATACAAATTGGGGCCGTGGACATCGGACAACACGAACGATTCGGACAAACCATGAAATTAAATAACCAAATAGTGTCGCAAGATCAGTACTCACATGCACCGGGAGGAAAAAGGTGAACTCCGGCGGACGTCAGTGAATGGAGGGACGATCTTAGTGAATCCTCTTCTGACATTCCAGATTGGCGCCCATATGGAAGTTACAATAAAAGATGAATCTTTATTAGTACAATGCTAAAAACTACAAAAATAAACAATATTGACAAGAAAAATGCAGCTAGTGGTGGTACACAGAGGAAAAGAGCAGTCAACTTGGACACATGTGGAGAATTATCGTAGTAGGAAGTAGAACAAGACACTGGATTAACAATATCTTATGGAAGCCTATTTGCTAGTCACTAAACTGTTGGACCTGCAAAACATAACACGGCCTGCAGTATGCCTGTGATTGGTAGACAACCAAATCATCATATTCCACCTCTTACCCCAGTGGTAAAGGTGGTGAATTCCAATGCCCAGGATGACCATGTCCCGACATGCGTTTCGGCTCAAAATGAGCCTTCGTCTAAATCAACCCTTTCCGACAGAAACAGGGAGATGAAATAAAATGGGTACCTACCTTTCTCCGACTTCTCCCTACATCAGTCTACCTACCAATGACAAAATGACAATGAACAAAACATACATTTGTCAAAAAATATTGTATATGTGTTTTATACTCTGAGACGTCTATGTAAATCAGGATCTCTTAATAAGCCAAAAAATATCATTTGCTCATTTTAAGAAGCTAAAATGCAATTTTTTAAAATTGAACACTGTTTTTTAAATGCTACATTTTGTACAATGCAGTCAATTCACACCATGTACCATGTTGGCTGTTTTGCACTTCTTCTATGAATGCAGTGGCCCAAAATATCCATCAAAGTTATTACATTGTCTCAATGGGAACATTAAATACCTTGTGGTTGGCTTTATTTAGACCAAAATTTGAGTCAAAATTTGGGTTCCATGTGGCAGTTTGTAAGCTTAGCTCCTCTTTCTTTCTAAACCATGGATCATTTCCAAAAAACTTTTCAAAATGAGGTAAAAAATATAAGACACAAGATATGTACATTAGTTTTAGATACAACTTCACAAGATTTTAGCTTAGTAAATCTATTGCACATCTTCTAGTAATGTCAGCAGGGTGTGCCTCCCGCTCCTACTCTTGACATTGAAGATAATACCATGGTGTGCCCCCCACTCCTAATCTCAGCATCAGAGATGTCACCACGTGTGACTCCCCCTCCTACTCTCAGCATCGAAGAAGTCAGCAGAGAGTGCTTCCCACTCCTACACTTATCATCAGAGATGTCAGCATGCTCTACCTCACACTTTAACTCTCGGTATCAGAGATGCCAGCACGGTGTGCCTCTTATTCCTGCTCTGAGCATCAGAGATTTCAGCATGGTGTGCCTCCTGTTTCTTATCTCAGCTTCAGAAATGACAGCATGGTCTGCCTCCAGCTCCTACTTCCAACATTGGAGATATCAGCACGGTGTGCCTCCCGCTCCAACTATCAGAATCTGAGATATCAGCACGGTGTGCCTCCTGCTCCAACTCTCAGAATCTGAGATATCAGCACGGTGTGCCTCCCGCTCCAAATCTCAGAATCTAAGATATCAGCATGGTGTGCCTCCCGCTCCAACTCTCAGAATCTGAGATATCAGCACGGTATGTCTCCGGCTCCAACTATCAGAATCTGAGATATCAGCACGGTGTGCCTCCCGCTCCAACTATCAGAATCTGAGATATCCGCATGGTGTGCCTCCCGCTCCAAATCTCAGAATCTAAGATATCAGCATGGTGTGCCTCCCGCTCCAACTCTCAGAATCTGAGATATCAGCACGGTATGTCTCCGGCTCCAACTCTCAGAATCTGGGATATCAGCACGGTGTGCCTCCCGCTCCAACTATCAGAATCTGAGATAATCACTTTAAAAATATAAAAAGACAATAGGGCAGATTTACTTACCCAGCCCTGCACAGGATTCGGGTCCGGACGGGATTTATGAAGGTAGTTCCTCCGCCGTCCAACAGGTGGCGCTGCTGCGCTGAAAAGCATCTGAACGCGCCGGAATACACCAGCTCGGACAAAGTGAAGGTAAGCGCTTCCCAAGCGACACTTTTTCAGTTTTTAAATGCGGTGGTTTTTCCGAATACGTTGGGTTTTCGTTCGGCCACGCCCCCCGATTTCCATTGTGCACATGCCGGCGTCGATGCGCCACAATCCGATCGCGTGCGCCTCCATCCCGGGGCAATTCAGGTACAATCGACGCAAATCGGAAATATTCGGGTAACACGTCGGGAAAACGTGAATCAGGCCCTTAGTAAATGACCCCCAATGGGGCAGATTAGTTACCCGGTCCACTCGCGATCCAGCGACGCGTTCTCTGCTGTGGATTCGGGTCCGGCCGGGGTTTCTCCCTTCCCTCATTGACACAATGGGGCAGATTTACTTACCCAGTCCATTCGCGATCCAGCGGCGCTTTCTCTGCGGTGGATTCGGGTCCGGCCGGGATTCACTAAGGTAGTTCCTCCGATGTCCACCAGGTGGCGCTGCTGCGCTGAACTCCGCCGAGGCCCGCCGGAATGCACTGAAGTTCACCGGCCTATTCCTGGTGAAGGTAAGCGCGAGTCCCGCGACACTTTTTTAAAAAAAAATGCGGCTGCAGAGGTGGAATGGCATGGATGTATCAGCTGATGGTGCTGCAAAGGTTTTATGGCATGGAGGGATCAGCTGATGGTGCTGCAAAGGTGTTATGGCATGGAGGGATCAGCTGATGGCTCTGGAGAGGTATTATGGCATGGAGGGATCAGCTGATGGTACTGGAGAGGTGTTGTGGCATGGAGGGATCAGCTTTAACTCAATGAAAACCAAAAGTTATTATCTCAAAAAATTTGAATATTAAATGTCCTCAATACTTGGCTGTGGCTCCTTCTGCATGAATGACTGTATCAATGCGGTGCTCATGGTGGGATCAGCTGATGGTGCTGCAAAGGTGTTATGGCGTGAGGGATCAGCTGATGGCTCTGGAGAGGTGTTATGGCATGGAAGGAACAGCTGATGGTGCTAGAGATGTGTTATGGAATGGAGGGATCAGCTGATGGTGCTGGAGAGGAGTTATGGCATGGAGGGATCAGCTGATGGTGCTGGAGAGGAGTTATGGCATGGAGGGATAAGCTAATAGCGCTGCAGTGGTCTTATGGCATGGAGGGATCAGCTGTTGGAGCTGCAGAGGTGTTATGGCATGGAGGGGTCAGCTGATGGTGCTGCAGAGTTGTTATGGCATGGAGGGATCAGCTGTTGGAGCTGCAGAGGTGTTATGGTGTTATGGCATGTAGCGATCAGCTGATGGCGCTGCAGAGATGTTATGACTTGGAGGGATCAGCTGATGGTGCTGCAAAGGTGTTATGGCATGAAGGGGTCACACATGGTGCTGCAGAGGTGTTACAGCATGAAAGAATCAGCTGATGGCACTGCTGAGGTGATATGGCATGGAGGGATCAGCTGGTGGCGGTGCAGAGGTGTTATGGCATGAGGGATCAGCTTGTGGCGCTGCAGAGGTGTTATGGTGTTATGGCATGGAGGGATCAGCTGATTGTGCTGCAGAGTTGTTATGGCTTGAAGGGATCAGCTGATGGTGCTGCAAATGTGTTATGGCATGGAGGGATCAGTTGATAGTGCTGCAAAGGTGTTATGGCATGGAGGGATCAGCTCATGGTGCTACAAAGGTGTCACACATCAGTCTTTTATGCTTTTTGTGAGAAGGAGGAACTTGGGAACCCAATAAGACTTATCTCCCACCTGTATCCAACAAGCTGTAAAGTTATGCTTTATAATTCCAACTTTTGGCTGAGGCTTCAAAGCCAAATCTTTGGGCTCTAATGTAAAGGAATATGGGTGAAAAATAATCAATTGTACATTCTTCTTTTTGGCCTGTACAATAACAGCATTTTCGCTGGCCCTAAGAATTTTTCATTACACAATAATTTTAACATTGAAGTCACTTTTAAAGAAGTAGATTTTCTTCACTAACACCAGCAATGCAGACTGTATATTGGAATTCTGTAGACTGTATATAATAGGATTTATCATGGGGATAACACTAGTATAAATGATATTGAAGATGATATCCAGAACTTCAGAGTAAGGTGGAATCAAATACCCTATTACCCCTGCTCCATAGTAAATAACAATGATAGTGAAATGGGAGGAGCAGGTGGAGAAGGCCTTTTTTTGGCTTTCTTTTGACTTCATCTTGAAAATAGCAGAAAAAATATACACATAGGAAATAAGTGTACACGTCAACGGAGAGAGGGCTAACATAAGAATCTCCACACCATTTACTATGATAAACAGTTCAGTGGTTGTACATGTGATCTGAGTGACTTGGCATCACAGTAGAACTGGTGGATGATGTTGGAGTGACAGGAGGACATGTATAAAACTAAGGTTAAAAACATTAAAGAGTTTAAAAATGAGGCTGCCCAAATCCCAATAGTTATCAGGATGCACTTTCTTCGATTCAAGATAGAATGATAATGTAAGGGGTCACAGATGGCGACATATCAGTCGTAAGCCATAGTGAAGAGAACCATTTGCTCTGCTGTACCTACTGCGACATAACAGTAAAACTGTGTATAACATTGTGCGGAGGAAACAATATGATTCCCGGATAATAACATGTGCAGTAATTTAGGAACCGTGACCGATGTATAAAATATATCTACAATGGATAAATTACAGATAAAGAGATACATTGGTTTATGTAACTGAACCTCCAGACATATGACTGTGATAATGGAGGAATTAATAAGAACTCCCACCACATATATCAGGAAGAAGAAAGCCGTGATGAAGGGTTTACTCCTCGTCTCTCCAGAAAATGGAAGAATGTAAAAATATCTAACAGAAGTCTCGTTCTTCATTAGAATTAGTTTTTTTCCTAGAAAAAGGAGACTTTATCAATTAATTCAAAACATAATTTATGGAATAAGAATTACAATAGGATGAATTTCAGCAAAATAAAAATAATAGTTACAATGTAAATCTTATTCTACAGGAATATCTGTTTATCCAGTAGTTAATCTAGTGACTTTACTTGGATAGTTTCGTAGTGAAAAAAGAATGTATTCTATCAAAAAAGGCAGAGATACAGTAACAGGTTGCCGACATTGGACAAGAATGCTCGTCCTAATTAGCGGATATTTGCCTCAGTAGGACGAGCATTCCCGACCTGATGTTCATATGGTATTGTTAACGTGTCAGCATGATCAGCAGCCAGGCATCAGCTGTTATAGTCTGGTCATTACTGCATCTTCCCGGCACAAAGATCATTCATTCAGGGTAGACTAGCCCCTTAAGCACAATTGCAGAATCTAAGGGGAGAGAAAGAGGGAATCAGCCCCCTTTGTCATTGCCCTGGCCTTCTGAAATGCGATCGTGGGGCACTGGGGGATCACCATGGCAGCCATGGGTCTGTGACTGCCATTTATGGAGGCCTATCAGGTCCACTTAAAACTGGGTCAAACCGTCAGTGTAAAACTGACAAATACATAAGTACTGCAATTTATTGTATAAGGGATCAAGGTATACCAAGTGTAAGTCTGTGAGGGTCAAAGTAATGATTATGTGTCCATAATAATTATATGTTTTATGATTGTATACATGTGCCCTTTGCCCCATATTTTGTACTTTGTCTGTTGAGAAATACAGAGCTTTTCCCTTACATCAGTTTTAACCAGACATGCAACTGTCAGCGGAACTCAAGTCTTGTGATGGAAAGCAGAAGATGGAAAAGCAGATGTTTATTAAGAATAGCATCAGCATCCAGACTAGTGGTTAATTTACTGTAGACAACGGTGACTGGAAATTCCCCTGGCATAGCAACCAAGGTCTAGTTTTGAGGACCAATCAGCAGGGGTGGGGGGCCAGACATATATGTTTAGCTATAACCAATTATAATGATTTTAATGTCTGTAACCACACCTTTTTCTATGGGTATAAGAGGCTATGTAATCAGGAAATAAATACAGTTCAGTTCTCTTTTCTGTACGGCAAGTTAAGAGCATGAACCTAAGATAAAACAGAACTTCAGTCTTCTGTCTTTTCTTATCAAAACGTGCACGCATGCTCAAATAATTTGGGGTGTCTGAGAGAAGAGTGTAAGGCGGTTTTGCGCTGCCCCGACAAGTCCACTAGTGGGACAGATAAAAAAAGTAAAAAAAAGTTTAAAAAAATAATAAATAAATAATTAAAATTTAAAAAACACTCAAAAAATGTTCCTAATCCCCATTAGTGATAATATAGTGTGTTAAAAAATTGAATACAATATTAATGGATATTGCAGTGTCTGTATGTAGTGACCTTCACTAAGATGAGATGATACTTGTACTCTATAAAAAACATAAAATAAACAGGACATAAAAAACAAAAATAAACACTCCCGAAATAAACAAAACCCGAATAATACTCTTTTAATTGGGGAATAAAAAAGTTTTTGCTTTTAGAATATGGCAACACATAATCAAATAAGTTTTCCTCAAAAGGAGTTTTTCTGCCAAAGAAGTAAAATATAAGAAAACCTGTACATGTTTGCTGTCTCCTTAAATGGAACCTACCACCACGTATCTACCTAAAGGTAGATCAGGTGATAGGTACATCCATAGGACGCTAATCCTCACCTCCCTGAAATATTTTACGTACTTTTAATTCCCTAATATGGCTACTGGGGCACGGAGTACCCGGAGCTGAGGTTACATGGTGCGGCTACTCCACACCCCAATAGCCTCTTTGATCCTCCTTCCAGATGTCTTCGGCGTGCAGCTCCTTGTAGCTGCGCTCCCTCGTCTGCCAAACCTGCCGTCTGTGCATGCGCAGAACAGCAGGCCCACGGCTGAGTGGCTCTGGTTTCGGAGCAGTGACCGCTCCAGTAGTCATGCAATTCTTCACTAGCCATGAAGAGAAGAGGCCAGAGCCTCCAGCACCGGAAGAGAAGAGGCCAGAGCCTCATAGCACATCTGGCATAAACTGTGGGGTTAACATCATGCAATGGTGCATAATGCACATCATAAATAAGGAGCCTGAAACTTTTAAATAGAACACAATGGGGGTCATTTACTAAGGGCCCGATTTGCGTTTTCCCGACGTGTTACCCGAATATTTCCGATTTGCGCCGATTTTCCCTGTATTGCCCCGGGATTTTGCGCACGCGATCGGATTGTGGCGCATCGGCGCTGGCATGCACGCGACGGAAATCGCGGGGCGTGGCCGAACAAAAACCCGACGGATTCGGAAAAAAACCACCACATTTTTAAAAAAAAATTGGTCACACGCACCATACTAACATGCACCAGGAAGAGCTCAGTGAATGTGAGCTCCAAATAATAACCCCTTATCTTTCTATGCGATATGTTGGATGTGATACATACATCAATTTTTATGTATTTTTATGAATTGGGTTTGATGTTTTTTATACTTCTATGTGTATGAACTATATGATAAATTCTTATTAATAAGAAGACTAGTTTAGTGCTCTGTTAATATTTACAATTTTAAAATTTAAAGCTGCAGCAATTATGGAAATTTCGTTTTGGTAAAGATATTTTACAAATATTATTCAATTGCATGTTTCATTGTTAATTTTAATACAAGGTATAAAATGGAATCCAGAGTGTGTTGGCTTTTGAAATAACTCTTCTCCATAGTAGACCATTATCTACTTTCTTCACCAGTGGATGAAGTTTTCAAATGGCGTGAATGTACATCTTTAGGTTGGAGGTGCTTAGTGATTGGCTGATCTTCCAATCACTTGGCAGTTGCATCTGCACACCACCATTTTTCCTAGGATTATTTGCTCACTGAGAAATCATCAGGGAGAAATGACACAAAGGAAAATGGAGGCCCAGATTTTACAGGGTAAACACCAACAATTGGTTCCAGTAGTGATCATGGATGTTATAGGTAAGTCCAAATGCCAAACCTGCACTTCTGGATGAAGTCGAGCTTCAGTTTGGAGATCTGAAGCCACTATAATGTTTGTGTATACTCATCCCTAGAGACCAAAGCAAGACACATTTGTGGCAATTACATATATAACATATACTTTTTACTTTTGGTGCACTTTTAATATTGACTATGCATTACAATTGTGGGGCAGGTCAGTAATAAAGACGTTGCAAACTCCGACTAAGCTCTAACACATTCCAATTAGGTGCAGAGTTGGACAACCGCGACACAATTGTGGCACAAACACTTCATAAATACGTGTGCAAGCTCGAAAGATGTTCTTTTTAGTGCAAACCTAGATAAAAAACTGGTGCTATCACCATAATATATGTGGGCCATAGTTGGTGTACTGGAAGTGCATCTAAGCTTCCCTATATTCCTATAAATGACTTTCCCCCAATTTCTTGAAAGAATCAAGTCTCAAGAAGGCAACCACCTACAAGCATTCTAGAAATGTCCCTTCTTAACTACATATTGTCCAACTGTGAATCAACTGCAAGGTATAGGGAGCACCTTGAGACACCTCTCTAGACCGGCTTAATTACTTGTTAACTATGCTGGCCCAAGCAATGGTTAAAAAGTCTGCCCCAATATAGCTGTATTGGTGGTCCTTGGGATTCCTATGTTGCTACACATGGTCCCTAGCCCCTTGCCCATATCTGGTAATATCTACAAGGTACTAAAGTAAATCTACCCCTTTTTTTGGTGAGCGGGGGGGGGAGGGGGGCAAGGGGTAATTTGCCACAAACTTTGGAAGACTCTGCTTACATATATATCACACTATTCTGTAATTTATGTACATCCTTTATTTTTATAATAATTCCAATAAAAATTCCAAAATTCCTAAAAAAACAGGTAGACAGTAAGCTTGTCCTCCCCTCTATATTTTCCTAAATAAGCCGATCATCTAGACTTTCAGGAAAGTAGAAATAAATAACAATATACCATATATACTGATGTATAAGCCCAGTTTTTCAGCACAAAAAATGTGCTGAAAAATCTCACCTTGGCTTATACACGAGAAATAAAAAATAAACTTACATACTCACCTTCCGGTGCCCCAATTCTTGCTGCAGCTCCTCAATGCTCTGTGTGGCTCCCCATGGCTCCTCTTCTTTCTTCTCTCCGAAGTAACAACTGGCAAAGATGTGTGCATACGCTCTTCCACCGGTGCACACTATGATGCGGCCGTGTCACTAATGATGGCGTCATAGTGTGTGCCGGCCGACAGAGTGCATGGACGTGTCTCTGCTGGCTGTTACAGCAGAGAGAAGACAGAAGAGGAGCCGCAGGGACTGGAGCATCATGGAGCCAATACTGTATACTGAAGTGGGCTGGCTGTATACTAACGTGGGCTGGCTGGATATATACTACTGGGGACTTGCTGGCTATATACTGGGAGGATATGACCAATGCATTTTCCACCTTCGGCTTATACTCAAGTCAATAGTTTTTCCCGGTTTATAGTGGTAAAATTAGGGGCCAATTATTTCAAAATTCATTGGCAAACATGTGTCTGTGGGATTACAATTTTTTTTTAAAAAAACTGCTTCCCCCATTTAAAAAAACTAAAGATTTAACGCCAAATGTACCAAGTAGTACAAGTTTTACCATTATGTATTTTCAAGACTTTTAGTCTCAAGTTTTCAAGACTTTTCAAGACATTTTAGTTTCTCATAGATCTCCAATTTCATTTCTAATGTATATGTCTGAAGTCACTTTTTAAAAAACACATTCCCTTAACTAACCTCAGCAATGCCGATTGTACATTGGAATTCTGTAGACTGTATATGATGGGGTTTATAATGGGGGTGATACTAGTGTACACAATGTTCATTACAGAATCTAGAACTTCAGAGTATGGTGGTACCAGATACCCTGCTAAGCACGTCCCATAGTAGATAGACATGACAGTGATGTGGGAGGAGAAGGTGGAGAAGGCCTTTTTTCTCTTCTCTCCAGACTTCATCCTATAGATGACAGAGAAAATTTTAATATAAGAAATAAGAGTGCACATCATCGGAATAAAAGCTAAAATTAAAATTTCGATGCCGGTTAATACAAAAAATAGTAGAGAGCTTGTACAAGTCGTCTTTGTTAGTGACTTGGCATCACAGAAGAACTGGTGGATGACGTTGGAGTGACAGGAGGACATGTATAACGCTGTTGTAACATACAGAAAGGAGTTAAAAAATGCAGTTGCCCAAATCCCAGAAGTCATCAGGGAACAATTTCTCCGACTTAAAATACGTTTATAATGTAATGGGTTACAGATAGCGACGTATCGGTCATAAGCCATAACGAAGAGGAGAATTTCTTCTGCTGTTGCTACAGATGAGAAAAAGTACAACTGCGTATAACATTGTAAAAAGGAAACAATATGATTCCCGGATAATAACATGTGCAGTAATTTAGGAACCGTGACCGATGTATAAAATATATCTACAATGGATAAATTACAGATAAAGAGATACATTGGTTTATGTAACTGAACCTCCAGACATATGACTGTGATAATGGAGGAATTAATAAGAACTCCCACCACATATATCAGGAAGAAGAAAGCCGTGATGAAGGGTTTACCCCTCGTCTCTCCGGAAAATGTCAAAATGTAGAAATATTTAACAGAAGTCTCGTTCTTCATTGGGATTCGTTAAAAATGCTGAAAAATAATTACATCCTGTTTTAAAGTGTATAATATTTCATATAACAAACTGCATCAATAAGGAAAGAGAACATGTAAAACCTATCCCAGATCAATTATGAGTTTTCCTGGAAAGTCTTCTAGTTATTTCTAGAGATCCGGTGATAAATCAGTGAGTCTTGAGTACAAGTTGCTTTTTAACCAGGATTTACCAACAATGGTGAAAATATATATAATACTTAATTTTTACTCATATCTGTTAAAATGATACATTACATAAAAGTGTTCCAGTATCCAGAAGAAGAATACTATGTATAAAACTAGAGTATGCTATACTATTACTGTATTAGAAAAATGGGTGCTGTCAATATTACTTAAATTTAACTTTTAATAGAATTACTTTAAAAAACTCCTCAAGTGTCATATCCATTAGATTGCACAAAACCACAACCTCATTCACATGGCCATATGGGGGACATATATACGACAACGTATATACATCGCATATACGCCCCACCATAGCCTGGCAATGGCGGTAGCAGCACCGTACCTTTCCAAAGCTGTGAAAAGATAGGACATATCTTTTCTCGGTATACGACGTTGTGCGCCATATATCTCTATGGAGAGGGGCAGGGGTGAGTGTCACTAACCTCCTCTCCCCAGCTCCTGCTGCAATATGGTGGGCACATGTCCATGTGAATTTAGCCTTAAAGAGTGACCTGGCAAGAAGCACCACAACATTGGAAAAAATTGGTTAGATGGTCCATAATCACGGGATGTGGTCCCAATTTCCCCCTCAACTGCTAACTGGCACCTTACAGCCCCAATGACTCACGCCATTACAAGGGCAGTACCAGCACTGTACCTATGGCATGCTAGTGACCCTATTGCAAAAGCCGAAGACCATCCAGTCATCAGGGGAATAAATGGCACAGTAAGCCACAATGGCATCTGTAAAAATGGGTGGCAGTGGTCACTTAATTGAGAAGTCTGGGGCAGTGGCAACCTGGCTCCAGCCATATAACAGCGCTATACTATTACTGTATGCACCCAACCTGCAAATCCAATGCCTGGACTGATCCCAATTATTGTGATTGCATGTTAAGGATCCCACCATTAAGCAGGGGTGGTCTGAAGCAGAAAATAATTCCTTCTACTGCCTCCTATGGATGGGGTAACATGCTTAAACACTACGTGGCCCTTTCTCCTGCAGGACGTGCACTCCCTGTCATCCATAGACTGTTCGGCTCATTCTTGAGCTTTGTATATTCTGCCACTTTCAGCAGTACATGGTATTACATGCATACATCTTAGATCCAATGGTCATGGCTGTTTATTGCAACTCAATTATCAAAGTCAGGGAATCACTGGCCTCTGTTTTCATATTACCCTATGAGCCCATCAGAGATGAAATATGTCACTTCAGGATTGATTTGATACAAAAACAAGTTCATTCTTTGCTATTTACTTTACTCCATGGGACCTCTCTCTGCTTTAGGTTTGCCTTGTCTAGGTAGGAACAGGTTCTAGTCCACAGGACTGCTACTCCAGGTTGAGGCACATAGGGTACAATATCCCAGTTGGAGATAGGGTGTAGTAGGGACGGTCACCCTAGTCCCAACTTGATTCTTCTGACCCATCTACACACATCCAACCTCTTTTGTCATTCTGCTTCCCTTTTCTTATTTGCTTCTTTCGTTCGATCTACCATCTTATCCCGATGACCCACCACCTGGAACATATAAAGACCACAAGAGCAATATATCCTGTGGAGGCAAGAGTGAACATAGACCAAATTATTTTCTGGTCCAGACCAACTTTTTTTTAACTGTGAGATCTTTATCATGATGCAATCATCATAATTGGGATGTGACCAGGCATTGGATTGGCAGGTTCGGTGCACACAGTAATAGTAGCACATTATTGATATTTTAGTCTGATTAGGTGGGCTGAGGACGTTTTTCTTCCTTATACCTGACCCCAACCCTTTATATAAGGTACCATTCTAACAGATATGTGAAAAATTTCAGTTATATACATTTACAACAATTGGATTTTGGTTAACAAGGCTCTAGGGTCATTTTGCATTTTCAAGTTTTACGAGTTTACATTTTAATTTCTCTATTTTTGCTTTCTGAAAATATTTCTAGTAAGGGCAATGCATTAGATTGCATTAAATATTAAGTGAGTAATTCAGCTTTACACTAAAAGTATTGTAAAATAAAAAAACTAACCTAGCATATTTTTCCTTAGGATATAAAGCAACCATTGAGTTCAAGGTCTCTTTTCGTTATTCCTTAGGCAGCATGTGACTGCTATAATCAGTAACGGAACAGTGCAGTTCTGTAGACAATGACAGACATGATGCCTTTACGGTAGCAACCATTGTGCCAGTGACTTAGCCACTCAGCCATTGCTTGTCTATGGCAATCACATCCTGCCCATCCTATGGGAAAGAATGGTGATCTTAGTCACTATATCACTCAGAATAAAAATACATTTAGTTAGTTAGTTTTACTTTTTAATGAAATTTAGCAATACTTTTGTTATGGAAAGTCTGTGAGCACAGACAGAGACAGTGGACACTAAGACTGAATCCTCTTCCTAAATGTCCCTGCCTATTTTCACGACCCACACTAGGCAGTGAGTAGACAACAATACAAACAGAAAAGGATATTTGCCAAATATTAGACAAAACCAAGAGGACTGTGAAGTACAAAATCAGTAGGTAAAGTGGATAGTCAAGTGCTCAGGCAAATAGTCATCCTATCAGAATACATAATTACATAATAACACAATGTGTTTATTAAATATAGGGCTACAGCAGACAAACAACTTTGTTTCACAAGACACTATGTGACGTGCAAAAACCCTGGTCCATGTATTGATTGGGTCAGTTTTCTGACATCAGTTAGGAGGGCAATGGGAGTGGTGAGGGATTCTGTCAATCACAGTGAGTTTAATGTTAGTGAACCAGAGAAGAGTTTGAAAGTGATAGAGGGTTGGGGTGCAATTCAATCAAGCTACTAAACCAGTGTTCAGACTAAGAAGAGACAGAATGGAACAAACGGACACTATCAGTGTCTTCTAAACTGCACTCTATAAACGGGATGAAACAGGCACAGATGTAAGAACTTTTATGCAGTATAAGCAAACATAATAAATATTATTTTGGCTTATTCACATATGATTTAAATTTTAATCTCCCTTTGGGCTAACCCAGTCTACTCCATGGAGCAATTGTTCTGTATTGTGAGCAGGAACTGAAATGAAAAATATGTTCTAAAAATGGAAGTATTAGTTTGTTAAGTCTAAGTAACATAACCTTCTTGATAAAAATATTTCTCCTTAAAGTGAAATTACTATTATTATTATAAATTATTATTATTATTATTAATTATTATATCTATTTAATATTTAACATTTTAGTTAAAAAAACAAGTGTTAAAAAAATAAATAGAAAAATAATAAGGAAACATCATTTAAAAAAAAAAACTATTTTACTAATTAATAATTGATCAAACAACTCCAATTTCAACCCTTTATTTTTAATCTTTGTACCACGACTATGACATTCATTTAAAATGACAATAATTCTGACTTTCCTATGCTAAACAACAAGACATATGCAAGCGAAAATAAGCTGAGAAAAAGATATTTGTCTCATTTTTTTAAAATTGATGCAGAATAATGTTAATGAATTTTTTCACCTTACTTGAATGTTAAAAGAAATACTTGATCATTTCCTCCAATGTAATTTCTCACCTCACACACATTTGAGATGTTCTTTTTAACATTAAGGTTTTCTGTAGCAATTATTAGGATAATATTTCCAAAGAATATTACAGATCACATACATAATATTCAGATTCACTCTAGGAGGAGAATATTTTTTTAATTATTTTAATGTGTGACTATTGCTACATAATGAAGTCATTTGTTTTTAGAATTCCATGAAATAAATAATTCACAACCAAAAGATTATTAAAAACTTGTAACATTATAAAATAGGGGCCACTTGGCTGTAAGATTCGGAAAGGGTAATAAAGGTGAAAGAAAACTTTACTGCATATTCCACTCACTTGTATATAGCACCAGGCTTGTCCTAATGGTAAAATCTGCACAGTGACAAGAAGGAGCAGAGGAGGAGATTTATATAATACTAGAGACATTGATTATTTTAGATACAACACCCAGGAGAAAAACACATTAAAATCTTCATGAATGTGAAATAAGAATCAGGCCTCTAAGGTCACAGCAAGTATTTTTTTATATTATATCTTCATAGAACTTGAGATAAAGTTTTCAAATAAACTTAAAACTGTCCTAATTAAAAGTTACTTGGAAAATGTCATCTTATAAAACTGAACAATACAATCATTTTAATAATTTAATATTTCAGGCCAGGGACAGTTTCAAGGTAATTTATCAAACAGAAGAAATCTCAAAAAGCTGCCCCTCCTGAAAGTCATTAAAATATTCTCCCAAAAATTAGAACACAATCGGTGACTGCTACAAATTACTTAATTGAAGGGCTTCCCCCAAAATGAATGTTAATAAATACAGTGACTGCGACTTTAATTTAAATATGAAGTGACCCCCCCCCCAAATGATTGTATATAGGGGATCCCTGCACTCAGCTCCTGCATCTATATAGAGGATCTCTTGTCCACTGCTTGTCAACCTGCAGTTAGGTCACATAAAGCACAGGATACTGAGCAGTAGCTACCGGGCATCAGATACTGGACTATTAATGGGGCAGATTTACTTACCCAGTCCGTTCGCGATCCAGCGGCGCATTCTCTGCAGTGGAATCGGGTCCGGCCAGGATTCATTAAGGTATTTCCTCCGACTTCCACCAGGTGGCGCTGCTGCGCTGAAGAGCATCGGAACGCACTCAAATACATCCTGGATGAAGGTAAGTGCAAGCTCTGCGACACTTTCGGTTTTTTAAATGCGGTGGTTTTCCGAATTCGTCGGGTTTTCGTTCGGCCATGCCCCCGATTTCCATTGCGTGCATGCCAGCGCCGATGCGCCAAAATCTGTTTGCGTACGCCAAAAACCCGGGGCAATACAGGGTAAATCGTTGCAAATCGTAAAAAAAACCCTGAGACCTATCAATGATTTTGGACTAAGAAGGTGAAGCTGAAGAGAAGCCACACAGATAACTCTTCTTCGCCTGCCTGGCTGTTACATCACTTCCTGTTTCCTGTGAAACACAGTTACATATGATTGTTATAAATGGGTTTGTGATCCATATTTTCTTCTGCCTATAGATGAGCCCCTATGAATAAGCTAACAGTTTACCTTAAACAATTGAACAGCAGAAGAGGCAATGGCACTACTAGCTCAAGAGATCTGAACATAGTCATCAAGCGGAGGAAGGGCAGGAAAATCATTACTGGACCACCGGACACTTCCAGTGATGCTCAACCAGATAATCAACAGAACAGCAAGTAGCTATAAGTAGCGGCACTCACGATAACTTCTAGTAAACTTTATTTTCTTCCTGTGCTTCAATGCAGGAGGACGTCAACCCCAAACCAGAAAATGGGTCGTTACGTGCTTCAGCTTACTGGTTCAGAGTTCTGAGAAATTGCTCTATAGCTCGTTATGGCCCATTGTCTGGTTTGTTGTTGGCGACCTCCTTCACTGCTGGACATGAAAAAATAAAGTTTACTGGAAGGTATCGGTGAGTTCTGCTACGTACAGTTACTTGTTATGCCGTAGATTAGACTTCCTGAAACCTAAAAATTACGGATCAGAAATTATTCAATTATTTACACAAGTAGTTTATTTTTAAAAATCACACTTAAAGTTTCTGATTTCTTTTATGAACCCCAGTAATCCAGCTTTCACATTGGAATTCTGTAGACTGTATATGATCGGATTGATCATGGGGGTAACAATTACATATATTATGCTAAACACTAAATCTACGACATCAGAAAAGGATGGGATGAGATATTCCGCTAAGCATGTCACATAGTAAAGAGAGATAACTGCGAGGTGGGAGGAGCAGGTGGAGAAGGCCTTACTCCTGCTCTCTCTGGACTTCATCTTCAGGATGATAGAGAAAATTTTAAAGTAAGAAATAAAAGTGCACATCAACGGAACACAGGCGAAAAAGAAAACCTCCATGAAATTCATTAGTAGAACCAAAATGTCTCTGCCTATGCAGATCGTCTTTGTTAGTGACTTGACATCACAGTAGAACTGGTGGATGAGGTTGGAGTTACAGGAGGACATGTATAACGCTGAGAGCAAAAACATGAGAGAATTTAAAAGAGCAGCTGCCCAAATCCCGATAGTTATCAGGGTGCAATTTGTTTGACTCATGATACGATGATAATGTAAGGGGTTAAAGATATCGACGTATCGGTCATAAGCCATAACGAAGAGGAGAAGGTCCTCTGCAGCCGCCACTGTGACAAAGGAGAACAACTGCGCATAAGTGCGGAGGGAATCAATATGAATTCCCGGATACTAACATGTGCAGTAATTTAGGAACCGTGACCGATTAGAGATGAGCGAGCACTAAAATGCTCGGGTACTCGTTATTCGAGACGAACTTTTCCCGATGCTCGAGTGCTCGTCTCGAATAACGAGCCCCATTGAAGTCAATGGGAGACTCGAGCATTTTTCAAGGGGACCAAGGCTCTGCACAGGGAAGCTTGGCCAAACACCTGGGAACCTCAGAAAAGGATGGAAACACCACGGAAATGGACAGGAAACAGCAGGGGCAGCATGCATGGATGCCTCTGAGGCTGCTTAATCGCACCATTATGCCAAAATTATGGGCAACAGCATGGCCATGACAGAGTGACAGAATGAAGCTAGATAGCATCTAAATCATCCAATAATTGACCCTGACACTATAGGGGACGGCCTGCAGAGGCAGCGGCAGCAGTGGCAGGCTAGAGAGTCTCATGGCGACATACCCTAAATGGACTCAGGCTTCAAACCAATGGGTGGCAGAGAGGAACCAAAGGAGGTGAGCAAGAAGCGCTGAAATTATTTCCTCTGTGAACAAAAGGTTGACGGTATATTTAGTCGATAACACAGCATGGTGGCGACATAGTGACCAAGTTCCATAACGTATCTGGTGAAACACCCGAAAAATGAGCCTGACACAGCTCGTTTGATAAGGGGACGACATTTGGAGGCAGCCATGGAGAGGACTTCCATGATTAAGAGCGACAGTATGGGGCATCCATATTGCGCTTCTATGATTGCAACTGCAGGTCTCCAGCATGGCGGCGACAGACGCGCCGAGTTCCACTATGTATGTGGTGAAACACCTGAAAAACACAGCTCGTTTGATAAGGGGACCATGTATGGAGGCAGTGAACTAGTAGTAGATATTAAAGGTAAACTATGTTAGTTGGATCTTGGATGTGGCGGGCGCTCCGCGGCCAGGCGATCTTTCGCAATCCCATACCCTGCTCCTAGCTACTCCCCAACACGCACTTCTAAGACCTTTGTATAAGATCAGATGTAGTACGTTCTTATAAGTTTGGGATATGGCGGTGCTGGGGGGAATGTAAATAGCTGCGCAAGAAGCGCTGAAAGTAATATCGGTTACATAAACGTTTCAGTATATTTTTGTTGGATAACACAGCATGAGTGGCGACAAAGTTTAACACTTTGTGTGAAATGCCTGTATAGCTCTTGGCGGTGGTGTCCTTTTATTTATCGCCTAGCTCAGCATTTTATCACCCGCCAGCTGTCGCTTATGCGACGCACTCGGCTGCTGCCTACCGAGCTACGATCTGATGGCGCCATGCCCACGGATGTGTATATTCAGAGGAGAGGAGGCGGAGGAGGGTGATGGGAGGAGGAGGAGATATCGTAGTGCTTTGAGACCTGACCGAGGTAGGCCCCAATCCTCGGCTCATATATATGACCAGCCCCAGGGTCAGACTCGTGTCCCAGCCCCACCAGTTAAGTTTAGTCTTTCTTATAAGTTTTGGATGATGAATGCGTGGTGAGGGGTCATGTTAACCAGATCTATGTGCAGCAGAACGCTGAATAATATCGTTTACCATAAAAGTTTGGTCATATTTTGTGGATAACACAGGAGGTGCGCAAAGTTAACAACTTTGATGGTGAGATCAGAAAAAAAAAACACATTTCTGCCTGACACCCTCCGTTTGATAAGGGACGATGTATGTGGCCAGCTATATTGGAACACTTTGGAGGTAGCAATGGAAACCCAGAGGAGCAGGTAGTGTGCCTCCACGAAAAATGACAATAGAATTGTGAGTGCCTGGTACATGTGGCAGTCCAAAAAAGTTTTCAAACCCAGAGGAGCAGGTAGGTGGCCTCCAGAAAAATTTTAATAGATTGAGTCCTTATGTGGCACTCCCAAAAATTGTTTAAACAGGACCGTGGTAAGGTTGCCCTCCAGAAAATAAATGCATAAAGTACTATAGCTAGAGCCAGTTGGCCCTGGCAAAAATAGCCAGTTTCCTCTGCTTTAGTGTAGCAAAGGAGTAGGATGAAGGAGGAAAATGAAGGAGGAGGAGGAGTCCATAAATTATTCAGGTGAGCTTCCTTCACCTTGTGAGATTGGAATATAGAAATCCAGGCTTTATCATCTTAATAGCGTCTAGCCTGCAGCCGCTGTCATTCGACAGCGTGTACGCTTATCGGTGATGAGTGCCACCATCTGCCTGAAACCCGCTCACGGATACAACGACGCTACGGGCAGGGCAAGGCAAAACTCCGATGGCGGTACACGGACCAGTTTCGTGCCACATGTCCGAGCTTTGAAACCCAGTAGTTGTAGGGAGCTGTTTGTCATTTAGACGATGGTATGGTCAGCTACGTTACCCTCACCATCTTTCTGTCAAAGATCAGCCCTACTCTGCCGAGACTGGGGACAGTGACAGTGTCTTGCTGGGGATCATTAAAGCTGGCAACAAAGCCTTGTAAGCGTACCCTTTGCAGTGCTGGACAAGCTGTCCTCTCGCCTACTCATCGTGTGCTACGTTCCCGCAGACACGCAATCCTCTGCCGCCTAGCCTGTCAGAAGGGAAATACTGTTTCAGCTGTGCACCCAGGGCCTGCGGTATAGTCAATGCTTATCTCCACGCCTTCCTCTCTCAGGGATGAGAGTGGACAGCTTTTGGCTTGTACCGTGGTCCAGCAGTGCAGTGATACCCATCACGTCGTGTTTGAATAAAATTGCTTTGGAACGCGAGGGTCACGGGATAGGCAGCCTAGCATGGAAATCCTGCATATCGCGCCAGAGTTCAACGCGCAAGAATACTCACCGCCCTCACTGGCCTGACTGCCCATTCTCCTCCTCCTCCAACCCTCCAACTCCCTCTTCTTCTTCCCATACAACGCTGACATGAAGGTCTGAGCATGCTCCCTCTTGGTCTCGCCAACAGTTCTCCTCCTCTTCCCCTTCATCCTCCTCCACCCTCCTCGATATGCGCTGAGAAACAGACCTGAGGTGTGCTTTGGCTATCACAGGTGATCTCTCGTCCCCGTCTCTTGTGACAGCGCCATATAGCTTCCGACTCATCATAAATGCTGATCAGAGATCTTTTCAACAGGGCCAAGCAGCGTGATGGCTGAGGCTTGATATGGCGCATCTCCACTGGACCTCATCTGTGTTGACTCCTCAAGTTACCAGCCCTGACAGATATCAGACATCCACGTCCACTCCTCATTGTATAATCTTGAGGAAGCTGACTGACCTGACGTACCAGTTTCTGGTGAAGTTGAACATCTGGCAGTCTAACAATCGCTCTGTCTGCTGTGGAAACTCTGATAACATGGTTATGTTGAATTCCACCTCGTGGGCACGTCGCACAACAGTCGGTGACGGGGCAGTTGGGCGGCTCTGCCTGGCCCTGAGAGTGGCAGCATCTGTGCTGGACCTTCCTGAAATGTCACATAATCGGCGCACCTTCGTGGAGCAAATCGACAGATTGGGGTATTGTCTTAGGAACCTGACTATCAGGTTTTAACACATGGGCCATGCATGGCACATGTTCGTTCTGCGAGTTGCAGAGCCGCCACCATAGTTACGGCCGGTTGCACACACAACCATGCCTGGCTTCATCAGTTTCAGCGGTGCCATGCCACAGATCAGTCTGCGCGCGTGATCCCTGTCATAGCTCTTGGTGGGCCTTTATATCGCTAGGCTCGCATTTTGAGGCACGCCGCTGTCGCTTAGCGACGGCACGCTGCTGTGCCTAGAGCTAGCGACTGATGGCCGCACATGCCACGGAGGTATTCGGGTGGAGGTTGAGGAGGGTGGGAGGAGAGGAGGCATAGTAGGCCTTTGAGACCTGACCGAGTAGGCCCCGAATCCTCGCCGTCGGCAGTATATGACCATCCCCAGGGTCAGACTCGGTCCAGCCTGCACCAAGTTAACCCAATGTCCTTCAGCGATATATTTAGTGGCCCTGCCGCGTGCAATCATTCCTCGGCCACGTAGTCCTGTTGGTCAGTGGCCTTGTCAGAAACGCGTTCGGTCAGGGTCAGCCGGGATGATTGTGTTCTGACACTGTGCTGTGATCAGGTCCTTGCGACGGCACATCGGAAAAGTGTGGCGCGCTGGGGACCGATCCGAGGGGCGCCGCCGCCATGAGGTGTGCGAAAGGCCTCGGTCTTCACTAGCCTATAGGGCACATCTCCAGCTAAGCAATCTGGAGATGTTGACATTAAGGGCTTGGGCGTGCGGGTGGGTTGCACATATTTTCTTTTCCGCTCCAGCGTCTGTGGGTTATGATGAGCTGAACCTTGTGGATGCTGGTGGTGGATCGTTGGAGGGCGACGATGGGGTTTTTGTGTCCAGGGTCCTGGCAGGGGGCTGACATATCAGCTACACAGGGAATGGAGCAGTGTGTGCTCGTGCCGTGGAGTGACGGGCTTGTGTTTCCCACTGATTTCTCGGGTGTTACATTCATATGAACTGCGCGCATACGGTTGGTAGTTGAAGCTGTAGTGGTGGGCCCTGTCTGATCCTGGTTTGGCAAAGGTTGCACACCCACAGTCCGTCGGTCACCAGTGTGTTTCCTAAAGAACCTCCAACTTCTGAAAATCTATCCCTCGCCACTGGAGCCCTCGCCACGGGAGCTTCACTACGTGACACATTTGGCCGGCTGATGCACCTCTCTGGCCATGCTCTCACGTCTGGCCCCCCCACTGCCTCTTCCAACCTGTTCTGCTATAGGATCTCTTCTCAGGAGCACTGTGTTCACCCGCCTCTCAAACCCATCTTGGGTTTGTCACCTCATCAATCCTCCGGCTCCCTCAGTCCGCTCCCCCCTCGGACTTCCTGCCCTGGACAACATTCACACTGTTCTGACAAACCGTGTCTCCTCATCCGTCGACACCTCTTTACACACTTCTTCACTACGTCACGAAGTCATCATCACCACACAACTGGCGACTGGTGAACAACTGGGTCATCGCGAAATTGCTCAGCCGCAACCGACAAGTGGTTGTGACTGTGGGATAGGGTCCAGAAAACAGTTCCTCAAAGTAATGGCGGTTCAAATCGCGCAAATTTTCCTGGGGGGGGGCAGACGGGGGGAGGAGGCTGAGGTGCAGGGAGCTGGAGGAGTGCCGATTTCGGTGACATGGGTGGACTGCGTGGAAGACTGACTGGGGTGGACAAATTGCTCGAAGCATTGTCGGCAACCACACATCACCGTTCTGCACTGTTCTGGCCTGTCAACAGTGCTCTACTACGAGTCCCCCCCCAGTAACTTAGACATTGAACCTATGGAGTTCTGCTCCCCATCGCAGGTGGTGTCTCAACTCCCGCCCGGACCACAGCCTCTGAGCCCTGCAGTAGTTTGGACGCCCACGTCCCCGCTCCTCGCCTCTACCGCTAGCCTCGGGTTTAACATTTTGAATAATGAAGTGTTCATAACTTTTTATCAATTTTTTTTTTTACTTTTTTTTTGTGTTTTTTTTTTGTTTTTTTTTTGTGTTTTTTTATTTTTAAACACCAAACGATGCGTCCTATGCTAACTGGGCTTTTTTCTAGCCCAATCTATATAAGCACACTGCTATGCCAGATGAAATGACGCTGAGTTATGAAAAATTAAACTTAAATAAAAAGTACAATGGCAGACTGGTGCCTAATTGAACTCCAGCACCCCTAATAAATTGATCCCACTTCGTGTCTTTGCGGATGGATATTGGTCAACTAGCGCTACACACACGGTCGCAAGTCTCCTGCAAATTCCATTCCCACTATGGTAGTAGATGCACTACAGCAAGGTCCACCCCAGCAGATCAACCAGAATAAAATATATACAGCATTGTAGGCCCTAAGTAGCGGCCGTTTGGATATCTCCCTATGGCTATTTTCATAGTCCACTACGGAAAGCACACTGCCTATGCAGATAAGATGACGCTGAGTTATCAAAAAATACAACGTAAAATAAAGATAGTAAATGGCAGACTGTGCTCTAATTGAACACTCCACTCCTAATAAATTGCCCCATCTGTCCGGTCTTTTGCGATGCTATGTGCTTCATCTAAGCGCTAAACCAACGGGGTTGGTGCGCTGTAGGGGGTGGGTGGGGGGGGTCCCCGGGGCGTCCCGGCCAATTCCTCATGCTCACAATATGGTTAAGTAGCTGCCCTACAGCAAGGCCAGCCATCCAGCAGATCAACCAGAAATTAAATATAAAACGCTATTGTATGCCTAAGTAAGCCGTTTGATTCTCTATGGGCTATTTTCTAGCACTAAAGCACACTGCTATGGCCAGTGAGATTGACGCTGAGTTTCAACAAAATACACGTAAAATAAAAGTAATGGCAGACGTGCCTACTTGAAATCCAACCCCTATAGAATTGCCCCACTTCGGTCTTTGCGATGGATAATGTGCGTCACTAAGCGCGAATACACACAAACGTCTCAAGTCTCACTACTTAAATTCCTCACACTATGGTGTAAGATTGCACTACAGCAAGGCCAGCCACCAGCAGTCAACCAGAAATCAAATATATAACCTAAATGTGAGGCCTAAGTAAGCCGTTTGGATCTCCTATTGGGCTATTTTCTAGCCAATATGAAACCACAACTGCTATGCCCTAGATGAGAATGACTCTGAGTTTGAAAAAATAAACGTAACATAAAAAGAGAATGGCAGACGTGCTAATTGAAATCCAACACCCTAATAATTTTCCCCACTCTCAGTCTTTGCGATGATATGTGCGTCACTAAGCGCTAACACAGCGGTCGCAAGTCTCACTCCAATTCCTCACAATTGGCTAGTATATGCACTGCCGACAAGGACAGTCGCACCAGCAATCAACCAGATAAAAATATATATAACGCTATGTAGCGTAATAAGTCGTTTGGATTCTCCTTTGGCTATTTGCAGCCCATATGAAAGTCACACTATGAGATGACGCTGAGTTATGACAAATATAAACGTAAAATAAAAGGACTGGCAAGACTGTGCCTAATTGAAATCCACACCCTAATAAATTTTCCCTTCGGTCTTTTGCATGGATATGTGCCTGTCACGAAGCGCTAAACACAGCGGCGCAAAGTTCTCACTCAAATTCCTCACATTGGCTAGTATATGCACTGCAGCAAGGACAGCCACCATCGAATCAACCAGAAATAAATATAATATAGACGCTATTGAGGCGGTAAGTAAGCCGTTTGGGATTCTCCTTTGCTATTTTTTAGCCAATGTTTATGAAAGCACACTGATGAGATGTACGCTGAGTTTTGAAAAAATAAACGTAAATAAAAAACTGGCAGACTGTGCCTATTAAATCACCCCTAATAAATTTTCCCACTTTGGTGTTGAGGTGGATATGTGTGTCACTAAGAGCTAAAACACCAAGGTACATTCCCCCTGCAAATTCCCTCACAATATGGTAACTAGCTGCAACTACTGTGCCATCGCATCCCAGCCACAAGCAACAAAAAAAATAAAAGTACTACTTCTATGTAGCCCAGAAGGGCTGTTTTGGGTTCTTGTTGATCCTCCTGCCTAACACTATTCTAAATAGAACACCCTACGCTTTTCCCCTGACCAGCAGCAGCTCTCTCCCTAGCGGCATCCATACTACAGAATATCCGAGCAGCGCGGGCAGCGGCTAGTCTATCCAGTGTCACCTGACTGGCCAGCCAACCAGCTTCTATAGACGTGTAAGGGTACCCGTCATGCTGGGTGGAGGTCAGAGTCTTCTGGCTTGTGATGGTCTTCTGTTTTCTGGCCCGCCAAAAGCAAAACGGCGGTGAGCTGCCATTTTCTCGAGTCGGGCATAGTATTGCGTCGAGCAACGAGCAGTTTCGAGTACGCTTAATGCTCGAACAGCATCAGCTCGGACGAGTATGTTCGCTCATCCTCTTGACCGATGTAAAAATAATCTTACAATGATAATTGCAGATAAAGAGATACATTGGTTTCTGTAAACTGAATATAGATGAGGCTAGCATCTAAAATGCTCGTGTACTCCTGCTATTCGAGACTAATAGGGCGCCATGCATGATGCCCCTCTGAGGCTGCTTAATCGCACCATATCCAAAAGTATGGGCAATAGCAATGGCAATACAGAGTGACCGAATAGGCTGATAGCAATCTAAACATCCAATAATGACCCTGACCTAAGGGACTATGCAGAGGCATCGGCAAGCAACGACAGGCTAGAGAGTGTCTTGGCAACATCCCAAATGGCTTAAAACCAATGGGTGCAAGAGGACAACAGGAGTGTGAGCAAGATCGTCAAATATATGGTATGATAAAGTTTGCCAGTATTTTTGTGATTACACCAGCAGGGTGGCGGACAAAGTTTAACATTGATGAAGAATCCATGAACACACCCAAATTCCTGCCTGACACAGCCGTTTTGATTAAGGGACCATGTAATGGAGGCAGTGAATGTAGTAGATTAAAGGTGCTGCAGTTAAAACTATGTTAAGTTGGATCTTGGGATGGAGCTTGGCGCCCGCTGCCGGGGAGCTTCGCCAATCCAAGCCCCTGTCCCTCTAGGCACTCCCCAACATGCATTCTAAGAACCTTTTGTATAAGATCAGTGTAGTCACGTTCTTATAGTTTTGGGTCTGGCGGGTGAGGGGAATGTAAACAGATGCGCAAAAGCGCTGAATAATATTGGTAAATGATAAAGTTTGCCAGTATATTTTGTGGATTACACAGCAGGGTGGCGACAAAGTTCACATGGGAAGCCATGAAAACAATACCAAATTTCTGCTGACACAGCTCGTTTGATACAGAGACCATGTTGGAGGCACTATATGTAGCTACTTTTGGAGGCAGCTATGGCGTGACGTGTGGAGTACACTGGAGACAACTGTAAGGCATCTAAAAAACGACGTGTGGATGCTGCTAGGAGAACATTAATTTGGATAGTGCCTTAGTGGGGCAGTCCAAAATCGTTTCAAACAGAGACAGGAGCTGGTCCTCCAGAAAATTACATAGATTGAGTGCCTGTATGTGCAGTCCAAAAAGTTTTAAACCATGAGGAGCGGGGGTAGCGGTCGCCAGAAATTACATAGTTAGTGTCTGTATGTGGGCAATTCCCCCAAAATTGTTAAAACAGAGGACAGGGGTATTGGTCCTCCAGAAAAATTAAATACATAGAGTACTATATGCCAGACCCGTTTGGCCCTGGCAAAAAATAGCCAGTTTTCTCCTCTGCTCTTAGTGTACAAAGAAGGAGGATAGAGGGTACAAACATGAGGAGGAGTTAAGCATCATTTCACTTCCGCTTCTTCCACTGGTGAAAATGGAATGCGGAAAATCCAGCTTTTTTGCATCTGCAAGCGTCAGCCTGTCAGCGCTGTCAGTGCGACAGCGTGTCGCTTATCGTGATGATTCACCAGCTTGCCTGAAAACCCGCTCGGACAACACGCTGTGGCAGGGCAGCAAGAACCCTCCAGGTGCGTAAAACAGCGGCAGTTCGTGCCACACTGTCAGCTTTTGAACCCAGATTTTAGGGAGCTGTGTGACATTTAGGACGATGGTATGGTCAGCTACGTACTCCCTCACCATCTTCTGTTAAAGATCACCCACTCTGCCGAGACAGGGGACAGGTGCAGTGTCTTGCTGGTTGACAAAAACTGGCAAAGGCTTGTAAAGCGTACCCCTGCCATGCTGAGACGAGCGTGCCTGGTCGCCTACTCTCCCTCGCACTTGTCCCGCAGAAGTACGCCCTCTGTTGCGCTAGCGCTGTCAAAGGGAAATACTGTTTTCAGCTAGTGCCACCAGGCGCTGCTGGTATTCTAGCATTCTCACACGCCTTTCCTCTCCAGGGATGAGAGTGGAAAGATTTTTGCTTGGAACCGTGGGTTCCAGGAGATGAATACCCATTAAGCGGTGGCTGGAATAAAATTCTTTAAAACAGCGAGGTCACGGGTATAGGCAGCTAGCATGAAATCTGCCATATGCGCCAGAGTCCCAACGCGCAAGACTTCACTCCCCTCATTGGCCTTGACTGTCCATTTCCTCCTCCTCCAACTCCTCCAACTCCTCTTCTTCTTGCCCATCACGCTGACAGGGAAGGACTGAAAAATGGTCCCCCCCACTTCTGTCTCGCCACATTCTCCTCCTCTTCCTCCCTCATCCCTCCACCTCCTCCGATATTGGCTGAGAAAACAGACCTAAAGGTGCTTGCTATCAACAAGGAATCTTCTTTCCCCCGTCTCTTGTGACGAGCCGCAAAGCTTCCGACTTCAATGCTGACCAGAGAGTTTTTCAAACAGGCAAGCAGCGGGATGGTGAGGCCTGGATGATGGCGGCATCACCACTGTGACCATCTATATTGACTCTCAAAGTTTACCATGCACCTGACAGATATCCGACAATCCACGTCCCTCCTCATGTAGAACGTGAGGAGCTGACTGACCTTAGATACTCAGTCTGTGGAAGTTGACAATCGGCGTCTACATATCGCTCTGCGCTGCTGGTACTCTGGACTAACCATGTTAGTGTTTATATTTCCACCTTCGTGGGCACATCGCACAACATTCGTGAGCGGGCAGTTGTA
The DNA here is from genome assembly GCA_019512145.1 of Engystomops pustulosus. Classification (NCBI taxonomy): domain Eukaryota; kingdom Metazoa; phylum Chordata; class Amphibia; order Anura; family Leptodactylidae; genus Engystomops; species Engystomops pustulosus. The sequence goes on along the minus strand of WNYA01000954.1, from coordinate 23,497 downwards.
GGTGCGCTGCGCTGCCCTGAGTGGCATCATCTGTTGCTGGACTTCCTGAATGCGCACAAATGCGCGCACCTTCGTTGAGTCAAATCAGACAGGATTGGGGTATGTCTGAGAAACGCTGAACATGAGATTTACACTGAGGTCCAGGCATGGCCATCATGTGTCAGTCTGCCGAGTTGCAGAGCTGCCACCAGGTTACGCCGGTCACACACACCCATGGTCTGGCTTCAGTCAGCGTGCCACCACAGACAGTCTGCGCCGTGATGGCCCTGTAATAACTCTTGGGCTGTGTGCCTTTTAATCGCTAGGCTCAGCAGTTTGAGCACCGCCTGCTGTCGCGTAGCGTGGCACTGCTTGCTGTGCCTATGAGCTACCGACTGATTGCGCCATGCCACGTGGTAATTCAGAGGAGGATGGGAGGAGGTGGGGAGGAGGAGGAGGCATAGTATGCCTTGAGACCTGGACCAAGTTAGGCCCCGCAAATCCTCGGCTTCGTCAGGCTATCTGACCAGCCAGGGTCAGACCTCGTCCCAGCCCCACAAGTGCCGTCAGCGATTATATGTGCCCTGCCCGGCAAGCACTCATCCACGTGTCCGTTTGGGGGTTCAGTGGACCTGTCATAAACTGCGCTTTGGTCAGGGACAGTTAGAGCGAGGAGCTTGCCTCTGACACTGCTTGGTTCAGGGCTGGGACGGCACATCGGAAAGTAGTGGCGCTGGGGACCGAATACCCGAGGGGGCCGGCCGCCGCCATGAGTGTTGTTCGAAAGGCCTCGTCCTAACCAGCCTATAGGGCAGCATCTCCAGGCTACGCAACTTGGAGGATGTGGACGTTGAGGGCTTGGCCGTGGGGTGGGTTCGCTCTATACGCTCCTTTTGGCGCTTCCAGCGCGGGGGTTGGAGAGCTGAACGCTGGTGGATGCTGTGGAGGATCGTGGAGGCGAAGATGGTGTTTTCGCCGGGAGGTGTTTTTTGGCCGTGGGTTCTGGGCAGGGGCGCTTACTCAGCTGACACACAGGGGAAGGAGCAGTGGTGTGCCGCCGAGGTAACGGGCTTGTGGCCATTGAGTGGGGTGTTTAACATTCAGATGCCTGCGCTACGGTGGTAGTTAAAGCTAGAGATCCTAGGGGGGGGGTTTGGCCAAAGGTGCCACACCACACCGTCGTGTCTCCGGTGTTTCTTTAAGAACCTCCAGACTTCTGAAAATCTAGCCCTCGCCACGGGATCTTGACTACGGGCAACATTTGGCGCTGATGCACCCAGCTCTGGCCCTGTCTCTCCGTCTGGCCCCACCACTGCCTCTTCCAACCTGTTCTCTATAGACTCGCCTCCGTCTCAGAACACTGTTTCACCCGGCCTTCAACCCAGCTTGGGTCTGTCCACCTCATCATCCTCCTGCTCCCCACGTCTGCTCCCCCTTGGACTTCCTGCCCTGACAACAACTTCACCACTGTCTGCAACCGTGTCTCCTCATCGTCGGACCCTCTTAACCACTTCTTCCACTACGTCAAAGGTCATCATCACCCACAACTGCGACTGGTGAAACCTGGGCATCGGAAATAGCCAGCATCAGGACAAGTGGTTTGTGACGTGGGGAAGGTCCAGAAAACCGTTCCTCAGAGAGGCCGTTTCCAATGCCAAATTTTTGTGAGGGGTACACACTGGGGGTAAGGAGGCTGACGTGGGGAGCTGAGGAGTGCCGTTTCGGTGACATGGGTGGACGTGCGTGGAAGACCTGACTGGTGGACAAGGCTAAATCTGTCCGCATCCACGCATCACCTCTTCGCACTGTTCTGGCCTCAACATGGCTCTAACCCACGAGTCAGTAACTTGGATGATATGAACCTAGTGATTTAACCTCGCGGCGTTTCCCCTGCTCCCCCATCACAGCTGGTGTCTCACCCCGCCCAGGACCACTGCTTCCTGACCCCTGCAGTAGTTGGCTCCTCCCGTCCACGCCCTCGTCCTCTAACCCCTCAGCCCTCGGTTTACTTTTTCCAAATTAAAGTGTAAATTGAAAAAAAAAAATTGTGTTATTTTTTTTAGTTTTTTATTTTTTTTAGCAAAAGATGCTATCCTATGCTCTGGTAGTTTTCTACCCTACACTACAGCACACAACTGATTTGTGCTTTGCAAGATGAGTTTGACGCTTAAAATGAAATAAAGTAAAAAAAAAAAAATCTCGACTAATTCTAGCTCAAACCCCTATAAATTGGTCCCACTTTCGGTGTTTGAGGTGGATCTGCGTGTCACTAAGTAGCTAAACACAACGGTCGTCAAGTCTCCGCATAATTCCTCACAGTATGGTACTAGCTGCGCACTACTAGTGCCAGCAAGCCCACCACAAGCAAAACAAAAAAAAGGAAAATAAAACGCTTTGTAGGCCCTAATAGCTCTTGGGGTTCTCTCATGGCTATTTTGTGCCTACAATGAGAGCACCTGCTTTGCAAAGATGATATTTGAGCTATAAAAGAAATACACTAAAAAAAAAAAAAAAAAACAATCATCAGACCTGCCTAAGTTCTACTCAAACCCTAATATTGTCCCACTTTCGGTTTTGAGGTGGATATGCGTGTCACTAAGAGCTAAACCAATGGTCGCAATCCCCCTGCAAATTCCTCACAATATGGTCGTAACTGCTGCACTACTAGTGCCATGCAAGCCCAGCCAAGCAATAATAAAAAAAAAAGTTAAACGTTATTGTAGCCCAATAAGGGCTGTTGGGTTCTTGTGAGAATCACTCTGCCTAAAACCTATTCTAAATAGAACACCTAACCTTTCCCTTACCAGCAGCAGCTCTCTCCCTAGCTCCAGACACAGAATGATCCGAGCAGCGCGGGCAGCAGCTAGTCTATCCCAGTGTCACCTATCTGGCCAGCCAACCACTGCTATCGACGTGTCATGGTACCACGTCTGGGCTGGTGTGCAGGCGGTCCTTGCTTGTGATTGCTCTGTTTTCTGCCGCCAAAAAGCAAAACGGTCGGGGATGCCATTTTCTCGAGCGGGCGAAGTATTCGTCCGAGAAAAACGAGTTATTCGATACGCTAATGCTCGAAAACGATCTCATAGCAGCTCGGCGAGTAATGTTCGCCTCTCAGTAACTACCTCCGACATATGACTGTGAACATGGAGGAATTAATAAGACTCCGACCACATATATCAGAAGAGAAACCGTGATGAAGGGTTTACTCCTCGTCTCTCCAGAAAATGACAGAAGATAAAATATTTATAGAGACGTCTTCGTTCTTCATAGGATTTTCATTAATACCAAAATAGATATTAGCACTATATGACACCATTAATTTTTTAGATTGGTTTTTCTTCTCATGACAATTAAAATTACACATATATACACTTGTTTTTTTACTAACATGTTCAGTAGTGGAAAAAAAACAATATTTTATCTTGTTTAAAAATATAAATCTCCAGAGAATTGGAATTTCAAGGAAATCTATAAGATCAAAATCCATCGTGATAAACGGGACACTTACTCATTATTACATTGGAGCTTATTAACTCAAGGTCTGTGGATCGCACTTTCCGTCAGATTTTAGAAATTTTTGGGGATTTGTGCCGCTGTGACAGGTATTTTAACCACACCGGGATTGTGTCACACGTGACCGACTGTGGCTCATGCTGCACTGGCTGCATGCAACAAAATCTGGGGCGGGCCATTGGACCATCTGACTGATCCGGACTGACGTGGATTTAATATTCAAATTGGGTGTCGCAACCAATGCATTTACATGCACCGAAGAGATGGTGAACTCTCCTGCGACCTGAAGTGGGGAAGCGACCATGCAGTAAAATCATGTGCACGATCTTTGTGAGTGTGACATTAATGTCGGACATGGGCCTTGGGTGAACATCGAGGGACCCGCGTAGTAATGTGCCTCATTGTTTCCCCCTCATCTCCTATAGCCCTTCGTCACGCTCCTTACTGGCCTCACTAGAATAATACTGTAAAGGATTGAGAAGGAAGTAGGTAATGAATAACAATCAGAAGATATCACAGTCACGGTGCCTGGATCTACGAGAATCTTCCCTGTTTCCCTCTTGTCTGATATGATTTTACTCAATATTTCCTCCCCAAACACCACATTAGACAGTATAACACCATTGAACAAGCTCTTACTTCTTGGAGTTGCCAGATGCTTTGAATCTCTCATTTTTCTTCTTGCACATCACCGGCCAGCTAGTAACAGCAGTATTTTACCTAAAATTTCCAGAATAACATTTGTGACCTTGAGTTTTTTATGGAGTTAAGTTATAATATTCACCCTACTGTAATAATATTGTGGCAGAGAGGAACCAAAGGAGGTGAGCAAGAAGCGCTGAAATTATTTCCTCTGTGAACAAAAGGTTGACGGTATATTTAGTCGATAACACAGCATGGTGGCGACATAGTGACCAAGTTCCATAACGTATCTGGTGAAACACCCGAAAAATGAGCCTGACACAGCTCGTTTGATAAGGGGACGACATTTGGAGTCAGCCATGGAGAGGACTTCCATGATTAAGAGCGACAGTATGGGGCATCCATATTGCGCTTCTATGTTTGCAACTGCAGGTCTCCAGCATGGCGGCGACAGACGCGCCGAGTTCCACTATGTATGTGGTGAAACACCTGAAAATTCTGCCTGACACAGCTCGTTTGATAAGAGGACCATGTATGGAGGCAGTGAACTAGTAGTAGATTAAAAGTGCTGCAGTTAAAATTATGTTAGTTGGATCTTGGGATGGAGCTGGCGCTCCGCTGCCAGGCGAGCTTTCGCCAATCCAAGCCCCTGTCTCTAGGCTACTCCCCAAACAGCACTTCTAAGAACCTTTTGTATAAGATCAAGTGTAGTAGCGTTCTTATAAGTTTGGGATATGGCGGGTGAGGGGAATGTAAACAGATGCGCAAGAAGCGCTGAAATAATATCGGTTAATCATAAAAGTTTGCCAGTATATTTTGTGGATAACACAGCAGGGTGGCGACAAAGTTAACAACTTTGATGTGGAATGCCCTGTAAAAGCTCTTGGGCGGTGTGCCTTTTATCGCCTAGGCTCAGCAGTTTGAGCACCGCCTGCTGTCGCTTAGCGACGGCACTGCTGCTGTGCCTAGAGCTACCGACTGATGGCGCCATGCCCACGGATGGTAATTCGGAGGAGGAGGAGGTGGAGGAGGGGTGGGAGGAGGAGGAGGTATAGTAGGCCTTTGAGACCTGGACCGAGGTAGGCCCCGCAATCCTCGGCGTCGGCAGTATATGACCAGCCCCAGGGTCAGACTCGTTCCCAGCCTCCACCAAGTTAAGTGTAGTAGCGTTCTTATAAGTTTGGGATATGGCGGGTGAGGGGAATGTAAACAGATGCGCAAGAAGCGCTGAAATAATATCGGTTAATCATAAAAGTTTGCCAGTATATTTTGTGGATAACACAGCAGGGTGGCGACAAAGTTAACAACTTTGATGTGGAATCCATGAAAACAACCCAAATTTCGTACAACGCCTGCGACCGACATCTTTACGTCTTAATCTATTAAATGATTAAAAAGCCTTGGATTTCATAAATCCAATTTCCCCGATTGGAAGGGAATCTCAACTTAATAAATTAACTCTCCCTCCATGTTTCACTTTCTCCTCCTCTTCTTTACAAAAATCATATGTAAACTTGCATTTTTACAGTGACCATTTCCGTATCTGTATTACGTTCCATTAATTTTTTCTTGTAGTCCACATAGCGACGGTTCACTTTTTTAAACCAATTTTTGGACTGCCCAATACAGGCACTCACTTTCAATCGTTTCTGGAGGGCACCTATCTGCTCTCTTGTTGCAACTCTTTGACTTCACTTACAGGCACTATCCAAATAACATTGTCCATACCATCCCCACCGTGTCTCATTCTTACCCAAACGTCGTCCTATTAGCTTCCTCCGAGACTCTTCCTTCTTATCAAACGTCGGTGTGATCAGGCAGCGAAGCAATATGGTGTTGTTTTCATTGATTCACACTTCAAATGTTTTTAACTTTTCTTCTCCACCCATCGTTTTAGTCCAACAAAATATACTTGCACAAACATTTATTTATATATTAACCCTATATTATTCATCTCACTATCTCATCTGTTTATACATTTTGTAATCCACAAAATATATGTCACAACTTATCGCCATTACTTATATACTTAGCACTCTTGCTTCACTTTTTTTTACATTCCCATTCCCATCACCTATTCCACAATTATAATAACGCTACACTACAGTAACTTGGTGGAGGCTGGGACCGAGCTTGACCCTGGGGCTGGTTTCATATAACTTTTTGGACACGCGTCCTATTTAGATGTTCCTCTTGGGCCTTACCTCGGTCCGGTCTCAAAGGCCTTACTATACTCTCCCTCCTTCCCACCCGCTCCGTCCACCTTCCTCCCCTTCCGTAACTTACCAGCCGTGTTCCTTGCGCCATCAGTCTGGTATCTTATGTCACACAGTCTATGCGTTCGCTAAGCGAGCTCATGTCTTTTCTCACACAGTTGACTTTGTCCCGTTGTCTAGTTCCCCTCCCCGACTCCCTTCTGCTTCCCTTTCAATCCACATTTCCACGCTTTTAACTTGTGGCCACCATTTTTTTCAGCCACCCAAACAGTATCCTTTCCACACTTTTTTCATACCTCTCATTATTTCAAGCCCTTCTTTCTCCGTGTACTTTTCTACATTCCCTCGAACATCCGCCTAAATCCCAAACAGTTATAAGAACGCGTACCTACACATTTATTCCTAATACAAAATTTATATCAGATTTTTTGTGCGATCACTAGAGCATGGGGCTGGTATTTTGCTGAACTGCCTCTCTTTCATCATAACTAAATCGTTTATATCCAGCACCTTAATCTACTCCTTATTTCAGTCGCTCGCCATAATAATTAATTTAAAGTATCATTTATCCTAATCTCCATCATAATCCTTAGCCTCTTTACACTCTCGTCACCATCCCCAATTTCATCTTCAATGTCGGCAACCCACTTTTGTTTTACCAAACCTGAGATATGGTGCACTAGCTCGCCAGGTCGCTTTCGTGTTTATTGAGTCTGATGTTGTAACGAGTTAAACGAATATTTTATTTCAAGCCCTTCTTCTATGGAATTAACAAAAATTCATTACTCTCATGTGTGTATGCTTTGCTCGAACATGCATCTTCATCTTATCGGTGATGATGCCACCAGCTGCACTGAAAACCCGCTCGGACAAGACGCTAGCGGCAGGGCAGGCAAGAACCTCCAAGGCGTACAGCGCCAGTTCGTGCCACATGTCCAGCTTTGAAACCCAGTAGTTGTAGGGAGCTGTGTGATCATTTAGGACGATGGTATGGTCAGCTACGTACTCCCTCACCATCTTTCTGTAAAGATCAGCCCTACTCTGCCGAGACTGGGGACAGGTGACAGTGTCTTGCTGGGGTGACATAAAGCTGGCAAAAGCCTAGTAAAGCGTACCCTTGCCAGTGCTGGACAAGCTGCCTGCTCGCCTACTCTCCCTCGCTACTTGTCCCGCAGAACTACGCACTCTGCCGCTAGCGCTGTCAGAAGGGAAATACTGTTTCAGCTTGTGCACCAGGGCCTGCTGGTATTCATGCATTCTCACACTCCTTTCCTCTCCAGGGATGAGAGTGGAAAGATTTTGCTTGTACCGTGGGTCCAGGAGAGTGAATACCCAGTAATCGGTGCTGGAATAAATTCTTTGAACGCGAGGGTCACGGGATAGGCAGCCTAGCATGAAATCTGCCATATGCGCCAGAGTCCCAACGCGCAAGAATTCACTCCCCTCACTGGCCTGACTGCCCATTTCCTCCTCCTCCAACTCCTCCAACTCCTCTTCTTCTGCCCATACACGCTGAACAGTGAAGGACTGAACAATGGTCCCCTCTTCTGTCTCGCCAACATTCTCCTCCTCTTCCTCCTCATCCTCCTCCACCTCCACCTCCTCCGATATGCGCTGAGAAACAGACCTGAGGGTGCTTTGGCTATCAACAAGGGAATCTTCTTCCCCCGTCTCTTGTGACGAGCGCAAAGCTTCCGACTTCATGCTGACCAGAGAGTTTTTCAACAGGCCAAGCAGCGGGATGGTGAGGCTGATGATGGCGGCATCACCACTGACCATCTGTGTTGACTCCTCAAAGTTACTCAGCACCTGACACGCTTACTTGTCCCGCAGAACTACGCACTCTGCCCTAGCGCTGTCAGAAGGGAAATACTGTTTCAGCTTGTGCACAGGGCCTGCTGGTATTCATGCATTCTCACACTCCTTTACTCTCCAGGGATGAGAGTGGAAAGATTTGCTGTTTACCGTGGGTCCAGGAGAGGATACCAGTAAGCGGTGCTGGAATAAATTCTTTGACGCGAGGGTCACGGATAGGCGCCTAGACATGAAATCTGCCATATGCGCCAGAGTCAACGACGCAAGAATTCACTCCCCTCAACTGGCCTGACTGCCCATTTCCTCCTCCTCCCAACTCTCCAACCCTCCTTCTTCTGCCCATACACGCTGAACAGTGAAGGTCGAAAAGGTCCCCTCTTGTTGTCTCGCCAACATTCCCTCCTCTTCCTCCTCATCCTCCTCCACCTCCTCCGCGATATGCGCTGAGAACAGACCTGAGGGGTGCTTTGCTATCAACAAGGTATCTTCTTCCCCCGTCTTTGACTGAGCGCAAAGCTTCCGACTTCATGCTGATCAGAGAGTTTTTCAACAGGCCAAGCAGCGGGATGGTGGGGCTGATGGCGGCATCGCCACTGACCATCTGTGTTTGACTCCTCAAAGTTCAAGTACTCACACCTACAGAATATCAGACATCCCCGTCCACTCTCATTGTATAAATACTTGAGGAAGCTGACTGACCTGACGACCAGTTCTGGTGGAAGTTGACATCTGGCAGTCTAACAATCGCTCGGTGCTGCTGTTAAACTCGGGATAACATTGTGTAATGTTGAATTCCACCTCGTGGGCCTTCGCACAACAGTCGGTGACGGGGCAGTTGGAGCGGCTCTGCTCTGTGCCCTAGAGTGGGCAGCATCTGTGCTGGACCTTCCTGAAATGTCACATAATGCGGCGCACCTTCGTGAGCAAATCTGACAGATTGGGGTATGTCTTAGGAAACCTGACTATCAGGTTTAACACATGGGCCATCATGGCACATGTGTCCGTCTGGCGAGTTGCAGAGCCGCCACCATAGGTTAACGTGCCGGTTGCACACACAACCATGCCTGGCTTCATCAGTTCAGCGGTGCCATGCCACAGATCAGTCTGCGCCGTGATCCCTGTCATAGCTCTTGGGCGGTGGGCCTTTAATCGCTAGCTAGCATTTGAGGCACCGCCTGCTGTCCGCTTAGCGACGGCACGCTGCTGTGCCTAGAGCTGCGACTGATGGCTCCAATGCCCACGGATGGTATTCGGGGTGGAGGTGGAGGAGGGTTGGGAGGAGGAGGAGGCATAGTAGGCCTTGTGAGACCTGGACCGAGTAGGCCCCGAATCCTCGCGTCGGCAGATATGACCATCCCAGGGTCAGACTCGATCCAGCCTGCACCAAGTTAACCCATGTGCCTTCAGCGATATATAGTGGCCCTGCCCTGCACACTCGGCCACGTGTCCGTGGTCAGTGGCCTTGTCAGAAACGGCGTTGGTCAGGGCAGCGATGATGTGTTCTGACACGTGCTGGTGGCAGGCTTGGACGGCACAATCGGAAAAGTCGTGGCGGCTGGGGACCGATACCGAGGGGCTGCCGCCGCCATGAGTTGCGAAAGGCCTCGGTCTCACTAGCCTATAGGGCAGCATCCTCCAGGCTAAGCAATCTGGAGATGTTTGACATTAAGGGCTTGGGCGTGCGGGTGGGTTGCACTATATTTTCTTTTCCGTCCAGCGTCTGGGGTATGATAGCTGACCGCTGGTGATGCTGGTGGAGGATCCGTGGAGGGCGACGATGGGGTTTTTGTGCCCAGGGGGGTCCTGGCAGGGGGCTGACTATCAGCTACACAGGGAAGAGCAGTGGTGTGCTCGTTCCGGAGTGAACGGGCTTGTGCACTGATTCGGTGTTTACATTCATATGCCTGGCGCATACGGTGTAGTTAAGCTAGTAGTGGTGGGACCTGCTGATCCTGGTTTTGTCAAAGGTTGCACACCCCAGTCCGTCGGTCACCAGTGTGTTCTTAAAGAACCGCCAGACTTCTGAAATCTATCCCTCGCCACGGAGCCCTCGCCACGGGAGCTTCACTACGTGACACATTTGGCCGCTATGCACCTCTCTGGCCATGCCTCACGTCTGGCCCCCCCTCTGCCTCTTCCAACCTGTTCTCTATAGGACTCGCCTCCTTCTCAGGAGCACTGTGTTCACCCGCCTCTCAAACCCAGCTTGGGTTCTGTCACCTCATCAATCCTCCGACTCCCTCAGTCCCTCCCCCCTCAGGACTTCCTGCCCTGACACACTCACCACTGTCTGAGCAACCGTGTCTCCTCACGTCGTACACCTCTTTAACACACTTTTCTTCACTACGTAAGAAGGTCATCATCACCACCCACAGACTGGCGACTGGTGGAAAACTGGGTCATCGGAAATTGCTCAGCCGCAACCGGACAAGTGGTTGTGACTGTGGGATGGTCCAGAAACAGTTTCCTCAAAGTAAATGGCGGTTCAAATGCAAATTTTCCTGGGGGGGGCAGACGGGGGGAGGAGGCGAGTCAGGAGCTGGAGGAGTGCCGATTTCGTGACATGGGTGGACTGCGTGGAAGACTGACTGGGGTGGACAAATTCTCGAAGCATTGTCGGCAATCCACGACATCACCTGTTCTCACTGTTCTGGCCTGCAACAGTCTCTACTACGAGTCCCCCCCCCCCCCCCCATTAACTTCAGACATGAACCTAGTGAGTTCTGCCCCTCATCGCAGGTGGTGTCTCAACCCGCCCAGGGACCACAGCCTCTGAGCCCTGCAGTAGTTGGACGCCCCCGTCCCCGCCCTCGTCCTCTACCGCTAGCCTCGGGTTTAACATTTTGAAAATGAAAGTTATAACTTTTAATTTTTTTTTTTACTTTTTTTTTGTGTTTTTTTTTTGTTTTTTTTTTGTGTTTTTTAGTTTTGTAAACACCAAACGATGCTATCCCTATTGCTAATGGGGTTTTTTCTAGCCCAACTATAAAGCACACTGCTATGCCAGATGAGAAATGACGCTGAGTTATGAAAAAAGAAACTTAAAATAAAAATACATGGCAGACTGGTGCCTAAGGAACTCAACCCCTAATAAATTGTCCCACTTCGGTCTTTGCGATGGATATTGCGTCACTAAGCGCTAAACACAAACGGTCGCAAGTCTCACTGCAAATTCCATTTCCTCACAATATGGTAGTAGATGCACTACAGCAAGGCCACCCCCAGCAGATCAACCAGAATAAATATATACCGCATTGTAGGTCCTAAGTAAGCCCGTTTGATTCTTCTCCTATGGCTATTTTCTAGTTCCAAACTAGGAAGCACACTGCTATGCCAGATAAGATGACGCTGAGTTTCAAAAAATAAACGTAAAATAAAAAGTAATGGGGCAGACTGTGCCTAATTGAAATCCACCCCTAATAAATTGCCCCATCTGTCGGTCTTTCATGATATGTGCTTCACTAAAGCGCTAAACCAACGGTCGCAAGTCTTCCGCAATTCCTCCTCACAATATAGGTTAGTAGATGCCCTACAGCAAGGCCAGCCATCCAGCAATCAACCAGAAATTAATATAAAACGCTATTGTATGCTAATTAAGCCCGTTTGATTCTCCATGGGCTATTTTTCTAGCCACCTATCAAGCACACTGCTATGGCCAGATGAGATTGACGCTGAGTGTATCAATCAAAAATAAACGTAAAATAAAAGTAAATGCAGACGTGCTACTTGAAATCCAACCCCTATAAATTGCCACCACTTCGGTCCTTTGCTATGATAATGTGCGGCACTAAAGCGCGAAATACACACAAACGTTCTCAATGTCTCACTACTTTGCAAATTCCTCACACTATGGTAGTAAGATGCACTACAGCAAGGCCAGCCACCAGCAGATCAACCAGAATAAAATATATACGCTATGTGTAGGCCTAAGTAAAGCCGTTTGGATCTCCTATTGCTTTTCTAGCCAACTATGAAATCCCAACTGCTATGCCCCTAATGAGAATGACTCTGAGTTTGAAAAAAATAAACGTAAATAAAAGGAAATGGCGCACTGTGCTATTGAAATCCAACACCCTAATAACTTTTCCCCACTCTCAGTCTTTGCGATGGATAATGTGCGTCACTAACGCTAAACACGCGGTCGCAATCTCACTCCCAATTCCTCACAATTGGCTAGTATATGCACTGCCGCAAGGACAGCCACCAGCAATCAACCAGAAATAAAATATATATAACGCTATTGTAGCGTAATAAGTCGTTTGGATTCTCCTTTGGCTATTTGCAGCCCTATGAAAGGCACACTGATGAGATGACGGCTGAGTTATGACAAATAAATAAACGTAAAGAAAAAGGACATGCAGACTGTGCCTAATTGAAATCCACCCCCTAATAAATTTTCGCCTTCGTCTTTGCGATGGATATGTGCCTTCACGAAGCGCCTAAACACAGCGGTCGCAAGTTCTCACTCAAATTCCTCACATTGGCTAGTATCTGCCACTGCAGCAAGGACAGCCACCACGATCAACCAGAATAAATATATATAGACGCTATTGAGGCGGAAGTAGCCGTTTGGGATTCTCCTTTGCTATTTTTTAGCCAAGATGAAAGCACACTGATGAGATGACGGCTGAGATTATTAAAAATAAAGTAAATAAAAAGAACTGGCAGACTGCCTATTAAAATCAACCCCTAATAAATTTTCCCACTTTGGTGTTGAGGTGATATGTGTGTCACTAAGAGCTAAAACACCAGGTACATTCCCCCTGCAAATTCCCTCACAATATGGTAAACTAGCTGCAACTACTAGTGCCATCCATCCCAGCCACAGCAACAAAAAAAATAAAAGTACTACTTTCTTGTAGCCCTAAAAGGGCTGTTTTGGGTTCTTGTTGAATCCCTCCTGCCTAACCTATTCAATAGAACACCCTACGCTTTTCTCCCTGACCAGCAGCAGCTCTCCTCCCTAGCGCATCCAGACTCAGAATATCCGAGCAGCGCGGGCAGCGGCTAGTCTATCCCCAGTTCACCTGAGCTGGCCAGCCACCAGCTTCTATATCGACGTGTAAGGGTACCCGTCAGCTGGGTGGAGTGCATATCTTCTGGCTTGTGATTGGTCTTCTGTTTTCTGGCCCGCCAAAAGCAAAACGGCGGTAGCTGCCATTTTCCTCGTAGTTCGGGCATAGTATTGCGTGTCGAGCAACGAGCAGTTTCGAGTACGCTTAAATGCGCGAACAGCATCAAGCTCGGACGAGTATGTTCGCTCATCCTCTCTGACCGATGTATAAAATAATATTACAATGATAAATTGCAGATAAAGAGATACATTGGTTTCTGTAACTGAATAGAGATGAGCGGCACTAAAATGCTCGGGTACTCCTTGCTAAATTCCGAGACGAATAGGGGCGCCTGCATGGATGCCCCTCTGAGGCTGCTTAATCGCACCATATGCCAAAAGTATGGCAAATAGCAATGGCAATGACAGAGTGACCGAATAGGCTGATAGCAATCTAAACATCCAATATGACCCTTACACTATAGGGGACTATGCAGAGGCATCGGCAGCAACGACAAGGCTAGAGAGTGTCTTTGGCAACATCCCAAATGGCTTAAAACCATGGGTGGGCAGAGAGGACAAAGGAGTTGAGCAGAAGCGTCAAATATATGGTATGAGAAAGTTTGCCTATATTTTTTGTGTTACACAGCCGGGTGGCGACAAAGTTAACAAGTTTGTGAAGAATCCATGAAAACAACCCAAATCTGCCTGACACAGCCGTTTGATAAGGGACCAGTAATGGAGGCAGTGAATAGTAGTAGATTTAAAGGTGCTGCAGTTAAAACTATTGTTATATTGGATCTTGGGATGGAGCTTGGCGCCCGCTGCCCGGGCGAGCTTCGCAATCCAAGCCCCTGTCCCTCTAGCACTCCCCAACATCATCTAAGAACCTTTTGTATAAGATCAATTGTAGTAGCGTTCTTATAAGTTTGGGGTTCTGGCGGGTGAGGGGAATGTAAAACAGATGCGCAAGAGCGCTGAAATAATATTGGTAAATGATAAAGTTTGCCAGTATATTTTGTGATTCACGCAGGGTGGCGACAAAGGTTAACATGGAAGCCATGAAAACAATATCCAAATTTCTGCCTGACACAGCTCGTTTGATAAGAGACCATGTTGGAGGCACTATATGTAGGACTACTTTTGGAGGCAGCTATGGCGATGACGTGTGGAGGTACACTGGAGACAACGTGTGAAGGCAGCTAAAAAAGACGACGTGTGGAGGCTGCTAGGAGAACAATTTAATTTGGATAGTGCCTGTAGTGGAGTCCAAAAAATTTTCAAACCAGAGACAGTTGAGCTGGTCCTCCAGAAAATTACATAGATTGAGTGCCTGTATGTGCATCCAAAAAGTTTTAACCATAGGAGCGGGGGTAGCTGGTCTCCTCAGAAATTACATAGATTAGTGTCTGTATGTGGCAATTCCCCCAAAATTGTTAAAACAGAGGACAGGGGTAGTTGGTCCTCCAGAAAAATTAAATACATAGAGTACTATAGCCAGACCCGTTGGCCCTGGCAAAAATACACATTTTCCTTCCTCTGCTTTAGTGTACAAAGAAGGAGGATAGAGGACAAACAATTTGAGGAGGAGAGTTCATAGCATCTTCAGCTTCAGCTTCGTTCACTGGTGAATAATGGAATGCGGAGAAATCCAGCTTTTTTTGCATCTGAAAGCGTCACCTGTCAGCGCTGTCAGTCGACAGTCGTGTACGCTTATCGTGATGATTCCACCAGCTGCACTGAAACCCCTCGGACAACACGCTGTGGCATGGCAGCAAGAACCCTCCAGGTGTCGTAAAAAAAAACAGCGCAGTTCGTGCCACACTGTCAGCTTTTGACCCAGGAGTTTTTAGGGAGCTGTGTGACATTTAGGACGATGGTATGGTCAGCTACGTACTCCTCACCATCTTCTGTTAAAGATCCAGCCCGACTCTGCCGAGACAGGGGACAGGTGACAGTGTCGTTGCTGGTTGACTAAAAACTGGCAAAGGCCTTGTAAGCGTACCCCTGCCATGCTGGACAAGCGGCCTGTCGCCTACTCTCCCTCGCTACTGTCCCGCAGAAAGTACGCCCTCTGTTCTGCGCTAGCGCTGTCAAAGGGAAATACTGTTTTTCAGCTAGTGCCCCAGGCCTGCTAGGTATTCTAGCATTCCACACTGCCTTTCCTCTCCAGGGATGAGAGTGGAAAGATTTTTGGCTTGGAACCGTGGGTCGCAGGAGATGATACCCATTAAAGCGGTGCTGGAATAAATTCTTTAAAACAGCGAGGGTCACGGGATAGGCGCTGAGCATGAAATCTGCCATATGCGCCAGAGTCCCAACGGCGCAAGAATTCACCCCCTCATTGGCCTGACTGTCCATTTCCCCTCCCCATCTCCTCCACTCCTCTTCCTTCTTGCCCTCAACGCTGACCAGGGAAGGACTGAAAAATGGTCCCTCCCACTTCTGTCTCGTCCACATTCTCCTCCTCTTCCTCTCCTCATCTCCTCCACTCCTCCGATATGTGCTGAGAAAACAGACCTAAAGGTGCTTTGCTATCACAAGGGAATCTTCTTTCCCCCGTCTCTGGACGACGTCAAAGCTTCCGACTTCCATGCTGACCAAGAGTTTTTTCAAAACAGGCAAGCAGCGGGATTGTGAGTGCCTGATGATGGCGGCATCACCACTGACCATCTGATTTGACTCTCAAAGTTTATCCATTCCCTGACAGATATCGACAATCCACGTCCCTCCTCATGTAGACTTGGAGCTGACTGACCTTAATACCAGTGCTGTGGAAGTTGACAATCGGCGTCTACATTCGCTCTGCGCTGCTGGTCTCTGGATAACATGTTATGTTTATATTCCACTTCGTGGGCACATCGCACAACAGTCGTGATCGGCAGTTGTAGGGTGCGCTGCGCTGCCTGAGTGGCACATCTGTTGCTGGACTTCCTGAATGCGCACAAATGCGGCGCACCTTCGTTAGTCAAATCAGACAGATTGGGGTATGTCTTGAGGAAACGCTGCAACAATGAGATTTACACTGGGCCAGGCATGGCATCATGTGTCAGTCTGCCGAGTTGCAGAGCTTCCACCAGGTTACGGCCGTTGTCCACACACAACCATGTCTGGCTTCAGGTCAGCGGTGCCAGCCACAGACAGTCCTGCGCCGGGATGTCCCTGTAATAACTCTTGGGCTGTGTGCCTTTTAAATCGCCTAGCCTCAGCAGTTTGAGCACCGCCTGCTGTCGCTTAGCGATGGCACTGCTTGCTGTGTCCTATAGCTCCGACTGATTGCGCCATGCACACTGATGTAATCAGAGGAGGATGTGGAGGAGGTTGGGGAGGAGGAGGAGGCAATAGTAATGGCCTTTGAGACCTGGACCAAGGTTAGGCCCCGCATCCTCGGCTGTCGTCAGTATCTGACCAGGCCAGGGTCAGACCTGGTCCCAGCCTCCACAAGGTGTCCGTCAGCGATCTATATTGGCCCCTGCCCGGCAAGCACTCATCCACGTTTCCGTGGTCAGTGACCTGTCATAAACTGCGTGGTCAGGGACAGTTAGAGCGGAGGAGCTTGCCTCTGACACTTGCTTGTTCAGGGCTGGACGGCACATCGGAAAGTAGTGGCTGCTGGGGACCGAATACCCAGGGGCGGCGCCGCCATGAGGGTTGTTCGAAAGGCCTCGTTCCCTCTAACCAGCCTATAGGGCACATCTCCATGCTAAGCACTTGGAGATGTGGAACGTTGAGGGCTTGGGCCGTGTGGGTTGGTTTCGCTATACCTCCTTTTGGCGCTCCAGCGCGGGGTATGGAGAGGCCTGAACGCTGGTGATGCTGTGGAGGATCGGGAGCGAAGATGGTGTTTTCGTACGGAGGTGTTTTTTGGGGCCGTGTTCTGGCAGAGGGCCGACTATCAGCTGACATCCGGGTTAAGGAGCAGTGGTGTGCCGGCCGAGGTAACGGGCTTGGTGCCATTGAGTGGGGTGTTTACATTCATGCCTGCGCATACTGGTGGGTAGTTAAAGCTAGAGATCCTTGGTTTGGCAAAGGTTGCACACCACATCCGTCGTTCTCCGGTGTTTCTTTAGAACCTCCAACTTCTGAAAATCTAGCCCTCGCCACGGGATCTTGACTACGGGCAACATTTGGCGCTGATGCACCCAGCTCTGGCCCTGCTCTCCGTCTGTGCCCACACTGCCTCTTCAACCTGTTCTGCTATAGGACTCCGGCCTCCGTCTCAGAACACTGTGTTCACCCGGACTCTCAACCCAGCTTGGGTCTGTCCACCTCATCGATCCTCCTTCCCTCAGTGCTTCCTCCCCCCTTGGACTTTCCTGCCCTGACAACACTTCACCACTGTCTGCCAACCGTGTCTCCTCATCGTCGGACCCTCGTTAGCCACTTCTCACTCCGTCAGAAGGTCATCATCACCCACAACTGCGACTGGTGGAAAACCTGGGCATCGAAAATAGCCAGCAGCAGACAAGTTGTTTGTGACTGTGGGGAAGGTCCAGAAAACATCCTCAGATGATGGCCGGTTTCAAATGCCAAATTTTGGTGGAGGGGGTACAGCACTGGGGGAAGGAGGCTTGACGTGGGGAGCTGAGGAGTGCCGCTTTCGGTGACATGGGTGGACGGCGTGGAAGTACTGACTGGTGACAATGGCTAGAAATCTTTGTCCGCAATCCACGACATCACCTCCTTTCGCACTGTTCTGGCCTCAACATGCTCTAAAACCCACGAGTCCATTAACTTGAGACATATGAACCTAGGGATTTACCTCGCGGCGTTCCCGCTGCTCCCCCATCACAGTGGTGTCTCACCCCGCCCAGGACCCACGCTTCTGACCCCTGCAGTAGTTGGCTCCCCCGTCCACGCCCTCGTCCTCTAAAACCCCTCAGCCCTCGGTTTACTTTTTCCAAATTAAGTGTAAACTTGAAAAAAAAAAATTGGTGTTGATTTTTTTTAGTTTTTTATTTTTTTAGTGCAAAAGATGCTATCCTAGTTGCTCTGGTATTTCTAACCTACACTGACAGGCACACAACTGGATTTGTGCTTTGCAAGATGAGTTTTTGACCTCTAAAATGAAATAAGGTAAAAAAAAAAAAATCGCCGACTAATTCTACTCAAACCCCTATAAATTGGTCCCACTTTCGGTGTTGAGGGTGGATCTGCGTGTCACTAAGAGCTAAACACAACGGTCCGTCAAGTCTCGCAGCAAATTCCTCACAGTATGGTACTAGCTGCACTACTAGTGCCAGCAGCCCACCACAAGCAACAACAAAAAAAAGGAAAATAAAACGCTATTGTAGGCCCTACGTAGCCGTTGGGGTTCTCTATGGCTATTTTGTGCCTACATGAGAGCACCTGCTTTGCAAAGATGATTTTGAGCTATAAAAGAAATACAGCTAAAAAAAACAAAACATCATCAGACCTGCCTAATTCTACTCAACCCCTAATAAATTGTCCCACTCTTCGGTCTTTGAGGTGGATATGCGTGTCACTAAGAGTAAACACAATGTCGCAATCCCCTGCAAATTCCTCACAATATGGTTCCGGTAACTAGCTGCACACTATGCCATCAAGGCCCAGCCCAAGCAATAATAAAAAAAAAAGTATAAACGTTATTTAGCCCTAATAAGGGCTGTTGGGTTCTTGTAGAATCACTCTGCCTAAAACACTATTCTAAATAGAACACCTAACGCTTTCCCTTACCAGCAGCAGCTCTCTCCCTACGCATCCAGAACACAGAATATCCGAGCAGCGCGGGAGCAGCTAGTCTATCCCAGTGTCACCTGAATCTGGCCAGCCCACCACTGCTATCGACGTGTCAGGGTAACCACGTCTCGGGTGGGTGTGCAGCGTCCCTTGCTTGTGATTGGCTCTGTTTCGGCCGCCAAAAAGCAAACGGGCGGGGATGCCATTTTCTCGATGCGGGCGAAGTATTCGTCCGAGCACGGCAGTTTCGGAACGCTAAATTGCTCGAAAACGATCTCATAGCAGCTCGGACGAGTAAATGTTCGCTCATCTCGATACTACCTCCGACATATGACTGTGATAATGGAGGGAATTATAAGAACTCCGAACCACATAGATCAGGAAGAGAAACCGTGATAAGGGTTTACTCCTCGTCTCTCCAGAAAAGACAGAGATAACAATATTTATAGGAGACGTCTCGTTCTTCATTAGGATTTCATTAATACCAAAATAATATTAGCACATATCGACACCATTTTAATTTTTTTAGAATTGTTTTTCTTCTCATGAAATTAAAATTACACATATATAACTTGTTTTTTTCTAATCATGTTCAGTAGTGGAAAAAAAAAAAAACAAATATTTTTCTTGTTTAAAAATATAAATCTCAGAGAATTGGAATTTCAAGGAAATCTACGCTAAGATCAAAATCCATCGTGATAAACGGGGACACTTCTCATTATTACATTGGAGCTTATTAACTCAAGGTCCTGTGTCGCACTTTCGTCAGATTTTAGAAATTTTTGGGGATTTGTGCCGCTGTGACAGGTATTTAACCACAACCGGGATTGTGTCACACGTGAACCGACTGTGGCGTCATCTGCACTGGCTTTCATGCCCGACAGAAATCTGGGGCGGCCATTGGACCATCTGACTGATTCGGACTGAGCGTGGGATTTAAATATTCAAATTGGGTGTCGCAACCAATCATTTACATGCACCGGAAAGATGGTGAACTCTCTCCTGCGAACCTGAGTGGGGAAGCGACACATGCATAAAATCATGTGCACGATCTTTGTGAGTGTGACATTAATGTCCGGACATGGGCACTTGGGTGAACATCGAGGGACCCGCGTAGTATGTGCCTCATTGTTTACCCCCCTCATCTCCTATAGCACTTCTCACGCTCCTTATGGCCTCATAGATAATACTGTAAAAGGATTTGAGAAGGAAGTAGGTATGAATAACAAATCTAGAAGATATCACAGTCACGGTGCCTGGATCAACGAGAATCTCCCTGTTCCCTCTTGTCTGATATGATTTACTCAATATTTCATCCCCAAACACACCACATTAGACAGTATAAACACATTGAACAAGCTCTTACTTCTTGGAGTGCCCGATGCTTTTGAATCTCTCATTTTTCTTCTTGCACATCACCGGCAGCTAGAACAGCGTATTTTAACCTAATCAGAATACATTTGTGACTTTGAGTTTTTTATGAGTTAATTATAATATTCACCCTACTGGTAATAATATTTTACACACTTCCACTACGTCAAGAAGGTCATCATCACCCACAGACTGCGACTGGTGGAAAACCTGGGCATCGGAAAATTGCTCAGCAGCAACCGGACAAGTGGTTTGTGACTGTGGGAAGGGTCCAGAAAACAGTTCCTCAGAGTATGCCGGTTCAAATGCCAAATTTTCCTGGGAGGGGGCAGACTGGGGGGGGAGGAGGCTGAGGTGCAGGAGCTGGAGGAGTGCCGATTTCGTTTTTTTTTTGTGTTTTTTAGTTTTTAAAACCAAACGATGCTATCCTATTGCTATGGCTATTTTCTAGCCAACTAAGAAAGCACACTGCTATGCCAGATGAGATGACGCTGAGTTATCAAAAAATAAACGTAAAATAAAAAGTAAATGGCAGACTGTGCCTAATTGAAATCCAACCCCTAATAAATTGTCCCACTTCGGTCTTTGCGATGGATATGTGCGTCACTAAGCGCTAAACACAACGGTCGCAAGTCTCACTGCAAATTCCTCACAATATGGTAGTAGATGCCCTACAGCAAGGCCAGCCACCAGCAGATCAACCAGAAATAAAATATATAACGCTATTGTAGGCCTAAGTAAGCCGTTTGGATTCTCCTATGGCTATTTTCTAGCCAACTATGAAAGCACACTGCTATGCCAGATGAGATGACGCTGAGTTATCAAAAAATAAATGTAAAATAAAAAGTAAATGGCAGACTGTGCCTAATTGAAATCCAACCCCTAATAAATTGCCCCACTTCGGTCTTTGCGATGGATATGTGCGTCACTAAGCGCTAAACACAACGGTCGCAAGTCTCACTGCAAATTCCTCACAATATGGTAGTAGATGCACTACAGCAAGGCCAGCCACCAGCAGATCAACCAGAAATAAAATATATAACGCTATTGTAGAGTTATTAAAAAATAAACGTAAAATAAAAAGAAACTGGCAGACTGTGCCTAATTGAAATCAAACCCCTAATAAATTGTCCCACTTTGGTGTTTGAGGTGGATATGTGTGTCACTAAGAGCTAAACACAACGGTAGCAAGTTCCCCTGCAAATTCCTCACAATATGGTACTAGCTGCACTACTAGTGCCAGCAAGCCCAGCCACAAGCAAACAAACAAAAAAAAAAGTATAACGTTATTGTAGCCCTAAGAAGGGCTGTTGGGTTCTTGTTGAATCACTCCTGCCTAACACTATTCTAATAGAACACCCTAACGCTTTCCCTGACCAGCAGCAGCTCTCTCCCTAGCGGCATCCAGACACAGAATGATCCGAGCAGCGCGGGCAGCGGCTAGTCTATCCCAGGGTCACCTGATCTGGCCAGCCAACCACCTAATAGAACACCCTAACGCTTTCCCTGACCAGCAGCAGCTCTCTCCCTAGCGGCATCCAGACACAGAATGATCCGAGCAGCGCGGGCAGCGGCTAGTCTATCCCAGGGTCACCTGATCTGGCCAGCCAACCACTGCTATCGACGTGTAAGGGTACCACGTCATGCTGGGTGGAGTGCAGAGTCTTCTGGCTTGTGATTGGCTCTGTTTCTGGCTGCCAAAAATCACAACGGCGGGGGATGCCATTTTCTCGAGCGGGCGAAGTATTCGTCCGAGCAACGAGCAGTAAGTATTCGTCCGAGCAACGAGCAGTTTCGAGTACGCTAATGCTCGAACGAGCATCAAGCTCGGACGAGTATGTTCGCTCATCTCTATGACCGATGTATAAAATATATCTACAATGGATAAATTGCAGATAAAGAGATACATTGGTTTATGTAACTGATAGAGATGAGCGAGCACTAAAATGCTCGGGTACTCGTTATTCAAGTTTTCAAACCAGAGGAGCAGGTAGCTGGTCCTCCAGAAAAATTAAATACATAGAGTACTATAGCCAGAGCCAGTTGGCCCTGGCAAAAAAATAGCCAGTTTCCTCTGCGTGAGTGTACAAAGAGGAGGAGAAGGAGGACAATGAGGAGGAGGAGTGCCCAATGTGCCGTCAGCGATATATAGTGGCCCTGCCCGGCAGCACTCATCCACGTGTCCGTGGTCAGGTGGACCTTGTCAGAAACGGCGTTGGTCAGGGCACGGAGGATGTTCTCTGACACGTGCTTGTGCAGGGCTGCGACGGCACATCGGGAAAAGTAGTGGCGGCTGGGGACCGAATACCGAGGGGCGGCCGCCGCTAGCTGCAAATAAATAAAAAAAAATGTATAACGTTATTGTAGCCCTAAGAAGGGCTGTTGGGTTCTTGTTGAATCACTCCTGCCTAACACTATTCTAATAGAACACCCTAACGCTTTCCCTGACCAGCAGCAGCTCTCTCCCTAGCGGCATCCAGACACAGAATGATCCGAGCAGCGCGGGCAGCAGCTAGTCTATCCCAGGGTCACCTGATCTGGCAACCACTGCTATCGACGTGTAAGGGTACCACGTCATGCTGGGTGGAGTGCAGAGTCTCCTGGCTTGTGATTGGCTCTGTTTCTGGCCGCCAAAAAGCAAAACGGCGGGAGATGCCATTTTCTCGAGCGGGCGAAGTATTCGTCCGAGCAACGAGCAGTTTCGAGTACGCTAATGCTCGAACGAGCATCAAGCTCGGACGAGTATGTTCGCTCATCTCTATTCATAACATCATGCTGACCCGTAACACCTATCTCCCAGGGCTGAAGTCAGCAACGATTATCCAGACTGGCGTGGCAAACATTTCCCTACCAGTCCTTTCCTAACCACTGCTATCGACGTGTAAGGGTACCACGTCATGCTGGGTGGAGTGCAGATTCTCCTGGCTTGTGATTGGCTCTGTTTCTGGCCGCCAAAAAGCAAAACGGCGGGAGATGCCATTTTCTCGAGCGGGCGAAGTATTCGTCCGAGCAACGAGCAGTTTCGAGTACGCTAATGCTCGAACGAGCATCAAGCTCGGACGAGTATGTTCGCTCATCTCTAACTGCAATGTCTCTGGGCCACAGTGCAAACTGATTCATGAATTGTGGAGCGCGTTCTTCATGAATCTGGCGCACTGCACTGCTCCGACAGAGTGCACCAACTTTTTTTGTGTGCACCTTTAACATA